>JAKTWI010000444.1:0-19501 GCA_030561065.1 Sporopachydermia cereana | reverse complement strand
TATACGGAACTACAATTTTCTTGCGTATGAAAAAGTCCAATTCTCAGATGTCCCCATGTTGGAGATGTCCTTGAGTGAAGAGTGAATGTGGGTGCGTGTAGAATCAGGCCTGAAATAATGGATGGGAGACTCATGGGATGCATATGAGAGGCTACCAGCTTTTGGTGAGACTGGAGTGCTCTTGAGAATCCTAAGGGGGACAACAATGATCTTGATCTTGTCAGCCTATGAATTTCAAAGCTGACTGAATGATGTTTGGGCCTTTCGTGTGTGAGGATCAATTGATATTACAGGTGGCACATATATAACAAAGGCCCATCCACTACACGATCAAGCCTGTTGTTGAACTTCACGTCTCCTTTTACATATTTAGCTGACATCACGTCTCACTTCCTATTTTTACCGACCTCGCGTCTCCTTCCACCCATCTCACTACGCGTCTCACCCCATTCCGTGATTACATAAACAGTTTATTTTTGGCCCAATCGGGTAGTCACTCATTCCTCTCTCTCATCGACTACTGTAAATCAGCGCTTAGAATGTATAAACAATGAACAATACGAGCATAAGTCGTGTTAAATCCCCCTTAAGCGCTTCTATCAGCGGAAAGCCACTGACCGCGCTTTACTGACAGTACAGAACGTGTGTATGGAGCGCTGAAGCCACTCAGTTTCAATGATTCGGCGATCCAACTCCTCGACATCGCTGAACAAAATCGTCCAAGGTGTTCCAATGTATGTTTGCTGGTAGTCGCTACTAAGACTGATTGCTGCTCATGATAATGAGCGGCGCGCCGTAATAGTGGCAGCACATTTGCGTCAGTAAACCAGGTTTGTTTTGGAGAAATCGTACTAACTAACCACCAGGTGGGACTCGTCAGACCCGAACCGCAACCCGCCGCCTATTCCTGCGAATCCGAATATGACATCCAGCCTGAACGACAGATCAGCCACCCCCCGGCAGCCGGGGTCGCTCACACGCTCTTCTGGATTTCTGGACAGGAAAAGCCTGATAACCGAGCAGTTCGAGGCCAAGCTGGAAGCCATCATTGACACATCGTCCTACATAAAGGAAAGCCTCAAACATGTGGATAAAAATATCAAGCTCAACCAGATCGAGTTTCAGCAGCTGAGCGAGCGTTCTAAGGACAATGCCAGCCACCTGAAAACACTGTCAAACTGTGTGAAAATGGCGGATGCCATTTCCCGGAAATCGGAAGGTCTGCTTACGCAAACCAACTCCAGCCTTTTAGAGACTATCAACTCCAATAGGCAAATCGCCGAGTCGATTGAGGATCTCAAGCAGCTGATCAGTTTAGGAGTTGCAAACACCGACGGCAAAAGCCCAGAGGTCATTGCTGAGATCAGAACCAGCTTGGAAGACTTCATTGTACGACAGTTTCAAATACTACAGGACAAGATATCGGAAAGCTCAGGCATCATCACCGCCTACATCAAGGAAAACTCAACTCCGGCAGAGCTATCACAGAAACTGGCTGTCCTGAATGACATTGAAAGGATGTTTGATTCGCAGAAAGCAAACATCTCCAATGAGTTTGCAGGGTTCAGCAGCCTGGTTGACACCCAAATCCGCAAGGCTGTCGAGCCCTACACACAACTGGACCAAAACCTGCGCGAGCTGGAGCAGTCCAACAAACAAAATCTGCTCAACATCACAGAAGTTATCCGGTCGCTGAAGGAGGACTCCGATTTGAATGCCAAAAGTCAGCTTTCGGAGCTCAAAAGCACGGTTGAGACACAGCTGAGTGATATAAATGAGACCCTGACACAAGTGAAAGAGATGCAGGAGCAACAGGACATGCATGCCAAGTCGCGGCAACCGGCAGATCCTCTTGCATCTGAGCTACCCGACGTCATAGCTGACAAAGTCACGGAAAAAGTGGTACTGCAGGTCAGCAGTAAAGTAGGGGAAACCATACAAACAAACGTAGCGGAGCCTCTTTCTGCGCTGGTTGTCAGTAGTCTCAAAACTACTCTGGACCAGTCCAACGCGGAGATACAAACACGCTCCAGCTCGGTTCTGGACGCGATTGCCGAGCACAAACAAGCAACTCTAAGCTCAATCGACTCCGTCAAGGAACACACTGAGTCTCAACTGCAGGCCCTGCTGGGCACAGCGGTTGAATCCTCCACAACCACACTGAAACAAAGCATCGACGACTCCACACAAAAAGTCGAAACGGCAATCTCCACGTCTCTCCAGGCAAATGTCGAAACACTCCAGTCTCTTGTAACAAAACAGGGAGAGTCTCAGGCCCAGCTTTTCTCTGAGCTTCTGGCGGATTATCAGCAAAAGCTGATGCTAGAGATTCAGTCGCTGAAGGCAACTACAACGGCCAATCACGAGAAAGTAAACTCCTCCGTCATTGAAAGCAAAGACGCCGAGATCAGTGCGCTAAAAGCCCAGTTGGCAGAACAGGACGCCAAACTAAGCGAAATGGAAACGAACCTGCAAGAGCTGAAACTAAAAGTGGATACTCAAGAAAGTATTGAGACTCTGAGAAGTAAGGAAATCCAGCTGACGGAGAACGTTGCCAAGCTGCGGGCTGCATATGACGTCCGGCTGGAACACTTTGAGAAACTGGAGTCGCGATACAGCACATTGCAGACCAAACTGAATAACGAGCTGATTGCAAAGTACAAGGCTTTGCTGGCTTCTTCTACTAGCATTCTAGAAAGTATGAACTCCATCAACACAGGCGATAACGGGCAAAGAAACAACGCGGAGACGAAAAAGAAGAAAGGCAACTTCAGAGCGGCTTCTTCATATGTTCCGTCCTCCCCGCTGATTGAACTCCAGGCCAGAAAGGGCTTCTCGATAAGGGAAGAGTCTAATACCAGTACAACATACAACAGTGACGAGAACGATAGTCGCGATAATGCTGACATTCAGGACTCAAACAGAGGCAGCGACAAAGAGAATGTAAACAGCGACATTTTTGTCACCAAAAGACACAACTCCACTAGGAAGCATCGCAACAGCCGGAGAGAAGAGACGTCCTCGGTGCCCAGAAGTGCGCCCACCACATCATCCTCTGAAAAGGCATGATTTTTAGAATGTCCTCCGGATGACAGCTGAGTGTCAATGAAGCGTCTAAAAGCCATTTGAATGTCAGAAGGACATTTGAGTGTCATCTGAATGTCATCTGAATGTCACCTGCATGTATCTGAGTGTCTTTGATTGTCACCCGCCCAGCTGTCATCAATACTATACCCTGGTGCGCAATTCCAGATGTTACACTCTCACTCTGCTGATCTAATTAATACTCAAAAATATCGAGCTTCAACTGTGAATATACTAATTCTTCAGCCTCTTCATCTATATCTGTCGAAATGATAGTATGCATTTTCATGCACATACCACTGCTGATGCATTATCGTGCATTGAGAGTGGGTTTTACCTTACCTCCGTAGAATCAGCTGCTTTGTTCACATACGGGAATTATCGTGCCATCTACTAATTACAACCAACTACTGTATAATCATGGAGTAGCTGTGCATCAGATTGGACATACAGTAGCTCTGTGGTACGAAAGTGACTCACTCTCATATTCGATCGTCAACTGAAAGCTTCCCAAGTTTCATGCACGCTTATGCACTAATCATGCGAGGAATGACAATGAACAGTGATCCTTTGCTTTGGAACTCATTTCGCCACAAGAAGGCAAGCTCATCATATTCAATTAACAAGTAATTACTACTACCAAGTATTCTACTAACTGCCTAGAACCAAACCGGAACTTACAGTAAAGAAGAACTATCAAAGCCACAATCTTAGCAGAGCTGCTCATTCCATGCAAAAAGTATGCACTTTTTTGACCCTGCATTATCGTGCATACTCTCATGTCGTATGTCCATGACAGGCATGTCTGCCTTCTATGTCCCTCAGTCATGTCTCAGTATTATCATGCCACTCATACATATCGATGCACAACAGGACTATCTCTTTCTCCTAGCTGTCTTCTATATAAACACTCTACCCCTAGTAGACCACTAAATTTCAAAGCCAATGACTGAGCCACTTCACTGCGATACATTCTATCCTCAAATATACATAAATCCTTGTCATCAGTATTCCCCCATCTCCCACCCCTGACACACTTTCATGTCTCATCTCCACCCCTACCTCACATCTCCTCCCAGTAATGCCCTTCCTTGATATCACATATTATCTCCATAGTATCTCTCATTTCTACCCCAACTTCGCTCCTCCCGTCAAACAAAACATCTCATTTCCTTCCCACTCCCATTCCAAGCAAACAAATACCCTACTAAACTCCCTCCCACTCACACTAAGAAGCATCACCGGAGTTAACAAAACTCCCCTCATCATAACCCCTCATTGTAACCCTCTCGCCATAATCCTCTTCCCCATCCCAACATGACATCAGCCTCCCCCTCCTTCGACAGCTCCACACTCAACTCTCGGCCCTACTACAATGCCGGCAGCTTTGACGGCGGCTACGAGCTTGTCTACCGGCCCGGTGTCGGAGTTGTCACCCCGTCCGGCGACACGCTCGGCTCGCTGGCTGTCAGCCAGCCGGCTCGCGACTCCTCCCCTACTGTTTTCACCTCCACTATGAAGAATGCCATGTCAAGCGCGGGCTCCGTGCTCCGCAGAAACCCGGGGATAAACCGGTACAATGACACAATTGCCGACGACTCCTTTGTGGCCCGAAACGTGTTTGCCGACTTGGAGTTCCAGGAGTATTTGGACTTCTCCAATGCCACTGATATCATCCATGGCCTCGGCCAGTCCTTCTTCCGCATATACACAAGAACTATAGCATCCCAGCCGTTTGATGTCACGCGCCTGCTTCTGCAGGTCGGGGAATTCACTACCGGATACGTGGAACCCGAGCCCGGATACGGCATTGACGAATGGGCCTCTGAGATGGAGTCACTTCAGAACTCCTCCCGGCCGTCAGACAGCCTGGCAAGCAAAGCAGCGGAAGAGGAGGAAGAGGAAGATTCAGACGAAGACGTGGCGAGCTATTTCAAGCCATCGTATGTTCCTGAAAACGACTCTGCTAAACACACAAACCAGGTAAAACCCGAGCGCAAACAAAGACGGGCCAGTTCTGCTGCCAGACTGAAAAGCAGAAATGGCCGCAGAAGACACTCCTCCACTGCCAGAAGGAGACACAGTGTGCCGTTTGCAAAACGGTACCCCAAGTTAATCCATCCTCTGAGTCTCCACACGATAGACATTATGTCTGCTGTGTTTGCTAAAGAAGGCCCTAGGGGTCTTTGGAGAGCGCTGAATGTTTCTGTCATTCAGACTACTCTGACGTCCACTTTAGAGGCGTGGATCTCGGGGTTTCTGTCCCCTGTATTCCGCGTGCCTGATCCGTATTTTATAGATCCCGTTTTGTCTCCAGACCCTCCTAAAACGCTGGTTTTGTCTGTCATCGCTTCAGTTCTCACTTCAGTGATTCTGGCCCGGATCGACCTGATCCGGACACGACTGATTGTTACGTCTACTTCCGTCCCGCCGCGGTCTTTCCGAGTGCTGCTCAACTCTATGGACTCTCTGGTGATCCCTTTGCCTCTGGTATTTCCTACTATTCTGCATTCGCTGGCTGCAAACGTTGTACACAAGGCTGGTCCTTATATTCTGCAGCTGAAGCTGGGCATTGATCCGTTCTCGTATCCCATTACGTACAGCCTACTGAAGCTCATCAACAGCTGTGTGGATCTGCTGGTGCGGCTGCCGTTTGAAACTATCCTGCGGAGGGCCCAAGTGGACTATCTGCTGCATGGCGTGCCGGAGCCGAAAAAGCCGAAAATTGAGGAACTGGACGATAACGGCGATCCGCTGCCGGTGAAGCCGAAACCGTCTCTGAGTATTAAGCCGTCGCAGATGATTGTCAGACCCTCGAGATACTCTGGGGTGTTTGGCACTATGTATACGATACTCCGGGGGTCCCGCAAACGGACTTCAGACCGGTCTTCAGACCCTGATGAGCTGCCGAATGAGAATGTGGGGTACGAGGCCCTCTTCCGGGGTCTGAGGGTCGGGCTGATTGGGGTGATGGGGTCCTGGGGCCTGGGGGTGATTGGGGGCGTTTTCGAGGATGATCAAATGCGGGAACAGAATTTCTGATACGTGGGGACGCCAAGAGATGGTGGGATTTCGCAGCTGCTAGCTTACTGTACATAATAATAGGAGTTACACTGATTCTGAATCAACTCTGTGACTCATTTTTAGTATATTGTGATTATTCTTTGAGTATTGTGATTCATTAACTTGATCATTTTGACTCACTTCTTGATTATCGTAACTCATTCCTCTTTCATTATGACTCACTCTTCAAGTATTGAGACTCATTCCTCAAATACTCTGCATCCACTGAGTCTACAAAAATATTGGAAATCTCAATGCTGTACCATTTCTACCATTCCTCTTTCTGATCCCCAGCCTGATACTTCCTTCCTCCCTTGAATGCAACCTTGCTACTCAATCAAACGTAATCTTCTTCCCCACAAACTGCACCTTATTGATAGCCGCAGACTGTTTCTTCTTTGCCTCCCAGGAAGGATGCACATACTCCGGTTTTGAGTCACTTTTCTCCTCCTTCCCGCCTCCTCTCGGTTTCTCCGACAGACCCTTAGACCCTCGGCTCCCCAGTTCAGGAGAATTAGTACTTGTGGAGTATTTCGCCCCTAATTTGCTCTGTCTCTTTTCCCACCTCTGTTTCTTCTCTGCCTGTTCTTTCTTCAGATGATTGGCATCTTTGCCGTATTTGAGTTCCCACAGTCTTTGCCGTGCCCTTTGGCCTCTTCTGTTTTTCCGCTTCTCCGTCACCTCTTTTACTATCCTGTCATTATCATAATCGTATCCGTCTTCCTCATCAGATCCACCAGAAATATACCCGGTAGCTAACTGGGGGAGACCCATATCATCATCCTCGCTGTCACTTTCTTCCTCGGACTCAGACTCTGATTTACCCTCAAAATCGAAAAACTCGTCCTTTTCTATCCGCTGTTCCCTCGCGGGGATTTCTTTTGGTTTACTTGCACCTGTTTCCTTAAGCTCTTTGCCTTCTTCTGTTTCTGCGGTATTTGCTTCATTCTCATCAGCCTCTTTAGAATTCTCCTGCTTCTGGTCCCCTTCATCTCCATCCTTGCCATTCACAGGAACCCCAACTGCCTTGCTGATACTCTTCCTGATCTCCTCCACTGCAGCCTTCACAGGCAAAGTGTTGAGCAGTCTGGAAACAACAATCTTCATACTCTCAGAGGCATTGAGATAGAAATGCCGTGGACTGAGCTCGTGCTCTTTACTGCCTAGCGCCTCTACTATCCACTCCGGCAGCAGTTTCCTGTATTTCTCGGCATCCGCCTCTTCAGCTGGTTTGATGATGCTCTGTTCCACCACTTTCACAATCCTTTGTTTGGCAATAGTCTCGTGACTCACTTTAGCCACGTCTTCCAGCTCGTTTGTCAGTTGTTCCACTTTGGCCTTTGAGGACTCGTTTGCCATTTGCACGTTGATTTTCCTAGCTGATTTCAGTGCCTTGGAGATCTTCTTTCTGATCTGCGGCTGTTCCTTCTTGAGAGCCCGCACCAGCAGATTCACAGCATGATACACTTTCCTGTCCACCAGTTGTTTCTCCAGCTCGAATATCGATTTGTCCATTTCCTCAATCTGAGCCGTGACCCTCTCAGGCAGGTTTTCGTTTTCTGGCTTCCCTTGGCGAGCTTTTTCCAGCAACCGGCTCTTGTGGCCTTCCAGTTGCTGGATTTTGAACACCAGGTTGTCCTTTCTTGCGCTTTTGTCCAGCATGTTGAGAGGGAATGTATGTGATGGGGGAGAGGGGAGGAAAGTGGGGTATAAGATAAGGAAGAAAGTGCGATGTCTTGACGTAAGGAGGTAGTATTCAGTTGACAGTTGATGGTCCAGCAGCCCCAGATTGATTGCACTCCTATCAATGAGTTGCTCTGTATGTTCCTACTTGTCTGTTCTTTCCAGTTAGTTTATCTGAGCCGCAGACTGGCGATCAAATGTGTTTGATGTGATTGCTGTGAGAGGTTCATACAAGCACCCCCAGCTTCTCGTTTTCCAGCATTCTGCTCTCATCACTGGTTTTTACTGTGAGGGATTCCATTCATTTCTCCTTGACAATCGGCCCTCACAGTATAAATTTTTTATACGAGTCACGTGACATAAGGGTTACTGATTATGTGAACAGAGTTTGCTGCTCTTGTTACGCTTGGATACTTTCACCTTTTACGCTCGAAAGAGGACATAATAGTGATCAGATTGTCTTCCTGTGAGGCTTTTATTTGATATTTTGTAAGGTTAATTGCGTTATCTGCCCTCTCGAGTGAAGAAGTTGTTAACGCTTGTACTGGTGTCAGAGTTGCTCAGTAAGTACGTGATTGTTGATGATGTCATCGTTTATTCCTCCAACTGGCAGCCGAGGAGCGGTGAAAAGATAAGAGATTGATGGGTTTCTTCTCCTCTCTACCTTGGGTCATTGATGTCGAGAGTAATTCATTAGCGAGAGGGGTGATGAATTGGCAATCTTAAATTGCTATCAAGAAGCGACGAAGCAAATTAGGCATTTGCTCGTGAGTCATGAGACTCGGCCGTAGGATCTACCAATCTCGACATCCTACTGCATAATCTATTGCTCAACGAAAGGCAGGTTGAGTCAGATAATAATGGCGGTACCTCTCTTGCTCTGAAATTCCACTGCAATCATACAGCTAATGCTGTTTCGTTCTTTATGTACATATAGGATCCAAAATGGTCATGTATACCTCACACAAAAGCATGCCGAGGTATCAACCATAACAACCGGAATTCCAATTCTCCTTATTCGCTTCCAAGGGCCTGTATAGTATTGTAATTGATACAATACTCCTTACCCTTCTCTCACTGAGTCTGCAACATCCATTACTTCTTCTTGTTGATGGCAACGGCCACATGGTCGTTCCATGGCTTGTCAGGAGGCGTCTCCACAGGGATTCTCATCTCGATATCGTACAGCTTGCCCTTTTCGTCAATGTTGGCCTTTTCAAAAAGCGTCGGACTCGTCTGCCGGAGATCCTCGCTGGCGTTTTCTATAGCCTCGTACTGAGCTCGCAGCTGCTCGAAATGCTTGGTCCGCTGCTCCTTCTTGTAGATCTCCCATGCCTTTGTGATCGTCTGGTGCCGAATTCGGTCTTCCAAAGACATTTTCAGTACTCGGGGAATCTTCCCGCTAGACCCAAGAACAGATAATAGAGTAACTATAAGTGAAACATGTTAGCTCTCATTCCTAATTTCATCCTCCAAATGAGCTGACTAAGTGCAACCGCTGCAACAAGCTCCTCCTCTGTACTTACCAAGCTTGGCCGCCTCATCGTTTCCCTTCCTCTTCTTTGCTCGGGCGAATCGCACCTGCTGAACCATAGCCACAGTCTTGAGCACATTTGGTGGGTTCATTGCACTCGTTGACCCCAGCACACTGGAGTCGCGGACTCGAGTCCGCACCAATTTGTGTAGGAAACTCATCTTGAGTGTGTATAGACCTGTACTGGGGATGAGTGTTTATACTTTCTCCTGTTACTAAATACCCCAGCAAGTGTGAATTTCGTTTATTATATTCCTATATACTCTCGTTATAGAGATCAAATAGTTCCATTCTTATAGTCTCACTGAAGAATGCGGTGGTGATTGGGTGGTAAATTTTTCATAGTGTAACATCACGTCTCGTCTCAGAAGTGAGGTTTCAGAGTGAGATGCGGTGTCAAAGATGAGGCTTCAGAGTGAGATGCGATGTTAACATAATGTGAGGTGAGACGCGAAGGTCCCCTTATCGGTCCGATAAGCAATTGGAACTCTTTGGGATGAGACGATAAGGAAAAAATTGGTTTGAAGATGAAGAAAGGGTCTACCGAGTGATAGAGGATGACAGTTAATGGCTCATAGAGTTTAGGTTCAAGGCCCTCAACGTTTTGATAACCCAGGAGAAGGCTCTAACTCCATGAAGCCCAATGCACTTTACAGAGACATATAGATACCCGTAATACCTGCCTGATCAAATCACTTTCGAGCCGGTGTGAGAGCCGGAAAGTCCAAATCGTATAAACCGGCCTTCTGAGCCAAATCCCTGCTCACGTGCGTCTCAACAGAAGGAGTTTCCACCACCGTAGCAAACTCACCAAACTCATCATCAGCAGCTGAACTGGTCCGGACATGGGACTTAAGCACTTTAGTGATGGTGAAGGATTTGGGAGACAGGGGATATTTGCTTTCCGGGGCCGGAGCCGTTTCCTCTTCAAAATCGCCCCACTCATCATCCTGTGCCTGCGGTGAGTCTGCTTTGATGGTAGAGGTGGAGCGCAAATATGGACGGGATGGATTGTCTGCTGTGGTAACTAAAAAGCCTCCCTGACTTGAAGTACCGGAAAGACTCTCATTGTTGGTAGCTGAAGTGGCAGAATGGGGCTTTGCCTTAGAAGGCGTGAGCACAGTTGAAGGGTCGCTAAGCTGCTTTTGAACGACTTCAGGAATCCCTCTTATCTGGAAACTCAAAGGCAGCTGGGGGTACGGGCTCACCAACTCGTCCGAGGTACTTTTCTTGAAACGGGCACTATCGCCTGTAGCATCAAAGGGGTTTGTTGTTGATTTTGAGTAGCCTCTGACTGTACTATTGCTGCTTGAGACATTTTTGCTGGATGGTGGATTCGGCTGAATGCTAACTGTGCTGCTCTTAGACTCATGCTGGCTGATTGTTGTGGCTGTGGATATACCAGTTGTGGCTGTGGAAATACCAGTTGTAGCTGTGGAAATACCAGATGTGGAACCACCAGCTTTGGAAATACCAGACTCGAAAGCCAGCAATTCGGTATCTCCAACTGTGGAACTACCAGTCCGCTCAGAGGAAAACTGACTCTTTTCCACAGTACCCTGGGAGTTTCCAGCTTTATGGATTCCCTCTGATGCCTTCTGAGGAACCAGCAGGTCAAATGACAGATTTTGACTCTCAGAAGGACCGGCAATACCGCCATTTGTATTTCTCGCCGGGACTGAAGTATCCAAATCCAGCAATGATACCTCTTTTGGTCTATGCAACGCTGGCCGGTTTGCCGAAACCGGACTCTGCCATACATTAGAACCCAAAACAGCAGGTTTGTCCTCCACCTTCCCCCAATCGCCAAAACCTTCATCAGCATCATAATCATCAACAAACTGCACATCAGCCGGTTTCGCTTGAGAATCGTAGATGCCAAACTGGTTCAGCACTTTAGAGGTATCAAACACACTTGAGGTATCCTCAACGTTAAATGCAGGTTTCGTAGGGCTGGTAGTTGATTTGTAACCAGAGCTGCTCCCATTGCCCCAATTGGCCCCATTGCCTCCGATGCCCCTAAAATCACTACCATTCCCCGCAGTAGAGGATTTCAGAGACTCAACCCCATTATGGACACTGGACTGGATTTTTGAGGCATAAGGCGAGGCGGCCTGTCGAATACTGCTGACAGATTTACTCCAGTTGGTTTTCAGCGACTGGAGATTCTCATTCAGAGTTTCCTGAGAGGGCAACACACCTCCTTTTCCGTCCTTCTTTGCACTGGAATTGACAGCTGATTGAGTGGCCACTTCAGGCTTTGTATCGTTTCCTGCTGATTGTGGTTTCGACCCCCAGGAGAAAAAGGACCTTCTTTTTCCAGACTTTGCCGACTCTGCCACCTCTTTAGAGACACTTTTCGCCATAACTTCGGCGACCGGCTTTACATTAGCCGCTTCTACAGACTGAGACATCTTCTCCGCTATCCGCCCGCGGGACTGGGTGATGTTTCCGGTCTCCGTTTTGATGTTATCCGACACCCTTTTCAGTTTATACGCCGCCTGCGCCGCATTGTAGTAGTCTTTAATACTTGCGGAGCCCCCGTTGCCCGATGCGGCCTGAGTGACTTTGGCCAAAGACTGCATTTGGGAAACAAAACCCGAGTTGGCAAGCGATTTGCTCTCAGTGGTGATTCTGGAAACTGAGTTGCCGATATTGGACACTTCGTTACTCATAGAGGAGACCATTGGCTGCATTTGCTTCTTCACTGAGGAGCCGGTTTGGGAGAAGAAGGACGAGATTTTCTCTTTGTAGTTTTCCTGTGGGCTGTCAGATGAGGAGGGAATGGATGTGGGAGGTTTGGTGTTTGGGGGGTTGGCAGATTGTGTTTGGTGATCAGATGGGGAGGAGGTGGGGTTAGGAGGAGAGTTGATGTGTCCAGGATCAGAGGGTGAATGAGAAGGATTCTCTAGGGGTTCAGAGTGTCGTAAGAAAGCAGAGTTTCCTGAAAGAGCAGAGTGTCCCAAAAAACCTGAAGAACCCTCATCTCCTGCATTCCCCCTCCTCCTCCGATCGTCTGATCCTCTCATACGAATACTGGAAAACCACGACGTCTTTTCCCTTTTTGGGGAGATCCGCTCATCCCCATTGGGCCCAGCAGACTCCATTGAGCCTTTGTGAGACACCTCAGCTGACCGCAGAGACGTTTTGCTGCCAATCGGCGTTCTCACAAACTGGGACTCGGATCTGTCAAAACTGAACGGCAGACCCATTGCTGTTGTGCGGCCTGTTACTGTAGAGGGAGAGACTCCATAATTCCCTGCATGACCTGCACGAGCTGCAAGAGCTGCATAAGCTGCATGAGTTGAGTCGGAGTTTGTTTGCTTTGCTGTGGTCTTTCCAGCATCAGAGACGGAACTGTCATTATCCGTAGACCATGCAAACGAAAACCTGTCTCCGGAGTTGGCTGAATGTGTAGAGGAAACAGAGGAAAAGGCACTAGGGGCCTGGCCAAATTTACTCCACTGACTGGCCATTTCATGGATCCGCTGCCGGATAGCCGAGGATTTCCATTTTAGGACTTTGGACTGCGGGGTATCCGAAGAGGAGGAGGACGGAAAGGCAAAGTAGAACTGCGGGGTTGGTCTTTGTAATGAGAACAGATACTTGCGGGCTTCCCCTATTAGTATGTCTTGACTTGTGTAGGAGAGGGTTTCGTCGTCGAGAGGAGATTGGAGTTGATGGGTGGAGGAATCATCAGAGGGAGCCGAGCTGGTCTCTGAAGCTGAATTCTTATCGGCGAAATCTTTTGGTTTTGCTGTTGTTGATGGAGTAGAATTTGTGGCCAGAGTTGCAGACTCTCCGTGTGGCTGGGCTGATATTTGTTTGTTTGTAGCATTTGTATCATTTGCTCCATTTGCTTCAACAGCTTCACTTGCTGCAACTGATTCATTTGCTTCATTTGCTCCATTTCCTTCATTTGCTTCAAAAGCTTCAGTTGCATCATTTGCATCACTTGCAGCAATGGCTCCTTTTGCCTTGTTTGACTCTGCATCAAGAGGTGTTTCAATCTCATTTTTTGAAAAATCCTCACAAGAGACAGAAATCTTACTAGTCTCACTTTCTTCAGTGTCCCTGCTTTCATTTTTCTCATTGGATTCTTCTGATGATAAATCCTCTTCATGCTCCGATTCATTGCCTTTTTCTCTGCCTCCTCCACTGCCACTTTCTCCTTCATTTCCTGACAATCCTTCCTGTGCCGTCTGTTGCTGTTGGGGATCGTCCATTGGTAACACATCATTGGCAGTGTAAGAATCATTGAATAGCCGTGACAAAAGCACATCCAGTGATGATTTGACGGTGAACTCCTTCTCCTTTGGGATCTCACGCTCAACAGCTTTGGGCTCCTGTTTGGTAACTATAGTCTCGTCAAGTTCTCCGTTTTCCTCAAAATCTCCAAAATCATCATCGTCATCCTCAGCTCCGTTATCGCCATCAAACGTGTTTCCTTTGAGACTATTGGTATTGTCATCCTCAGATGAAATATTTGCCTCCTCATCAGTGTCATTTTCTGAGCCAGCAAGCTTTGATTTCCTACTTGCCTCTTTCAACTGAGTTGCTTCTTCAATAATCGGACTTCCCTCAAATGAGCTTCGATGGCTTCTCTCACTGTGTATATCTGCCTGCTCGCTCTCATCTCTTCTCCAATCAGCTGACTCATGTGACCTCTCACTATCCTCACTTTTCGCTCCCAAACCCACCTCGCCCAGCACATTTTCCGGTCTCTCTACTGTGCTCCACACATTCTCTTCAATTGACGGATCAAACTCAGTGACTGTATCCGGAGTAGCTGTAGCTGCTCGTGCTACTATTGTCTCATTTTTCCTACCAGCAACTGAGCCCAAACTGAACAGCGGGTTCCCAGTGGAGAAAAACAAGTTTTTTCCAAATCCCTTATTCCCGTCAGAAAAGTCGCTTGGACCCTTTGTTACCCTAGTATCTTCTTCCTCATTCTGCCACCCGCTGTTGTCCAGCATAGCATAGCCATAGTCTTCCACTTCTGACTCGTCTGAAGAGTTTTCCTGTTCTTTCATATCGGCACCGGAGAAGCTGGGGAAAAAGCCGGTTTTACCAAACTGGTGAGAAGAGTTTAAATCCGAGCGCAGATCCTCTCCAGGGGCTGTATGACTTGGTTTTCTATCTGTCTCTGTAGACTGTGAGCTTTGTTGGGGTGGGTTCTTCAGACCCCCAGGGGTCTCCACATTCGCCCAGGGCGACTCCTCTGTCGGATGTATACTCATCGGAGACGGGTCATATTTTTAGGAGAGTTCATTTAGAGCTGGTTATTGATTGTCTCAGTGACTTTTTTTTTATGGGGAGTCTGGTCTTTGTAGGTGATACTGTAGGGGAATAGTTCCATAACAGCCGCTGAGCTTTTGGGAGTGCAAACACTGCACTTTCTTGAATTGCAGTAGGTGTGCAAGATAATAAAATGCTAATAGGAGGAAGATTGATGGGGCCTATGAGAGGAAAAGGAAGGAGTTTTTATATAGGAGGACCAATAAATCTGACTGATTTGGTTGATTTGTTTGTTATCGGTGAGCCATTGGAGTTTCTGGCTTTGATGCATTGGGACGAATTCGGAGACTATTGATGAGATCGGATATGATAGAAGAAAGCGGAGACTATTGAGGAGAGCGGAAACTGTAAGGGTTCTAGGCACTAAGCCAGATGCGATTCTATCCTACTGTAACTTGAGTCTGATGTAATGGATTTGAAAGGAGTAAGGTTATACTCTATCAAGTGGTCTGTAACCAGAGGCTTCACAATCTATTTGTTTAAAATGCAAGATCCTTTGCATACTCTCATATTAGCTCTTTCCTCTCCCTTCGCCTTGAGGTCACCATCTTGACACTTCAAGTATCACCCCGCACCTACTTCACGTCTCCCTTTACATCACGACTCCCTCCATTTATCACCGAAAGTCTCAACATGAAAGTTCACTCATCGGCTTTGCAGAGCTGATTTAACAGCATCTCCGCGATTTTTTTTCTTATTTTGCTACTTTGTTTGATGATTAGAGCATATATATCTTGTATATTAGGTACGAATTACTCGCTTGGGAAGGGCGAGAAGTTGGCGAGAAGGCGATTGGCAACTTTTGATTGTGTACCTGTTTGCAAGACTGGCAGAGGAGGAAACATTGGGTAGAGTTGAATTTGCGATAATCTACAGGCGAAGGTCACTATTGGCACAGGAGACACGGAAGATGAGTGTACTGTATGCAGATGACTCCTTCTTGGTCTTGGGCTTCCCGCAATTCCCGGAGGACTGGCTGTTTATTGCCCTGCTGGAGGGAGTTGAGAATGCAGCTGAGGTGAAGGAAAATGTGCTGAAAGGCAATCAAGAGTACAACTACAGCTTTATCTCGACCTCAAGTGTATGTGGTGATAGTTGGTTGAATGAGGAGCCTTATCTTTCTATTGTGACTCTCACCCCTGTTGTAACTCTTCTCTAACACAACTATGCCAGATCCTGTCCGCTTGTCATCTTTTCGCAGGATTATACAGAGGAATGCTGGACTATCACAACAACCAGATGAAAGCACGAACGCTACACGCTCAGCTTATTTTCAGCTTTTCACCCAATCAGAATGTAAGTGAGAGAGGAGATATTTGGTTTGGTATGGACTGTTCCTTTGTTCTCGACTAACATGTTGATGAAGATTATGGAATCACTGAAACGCTTTGGAATATCAGAGACGTCCGAGTCTGTCATTGCAGTGAAGGCAGGAAAGTCAGATGATCACAGCGACCCTAAACAGTTTGGGGAGTCGAGTTACGATTCTCTACTAAAGGCAGTGAAAGGCCGGGTGGTGCCATTGACTACAGAAAATATACGTCGGTTTACTGATATGAAGGCAATTAGGAAGGTGAGTTCATTGCGTTGAGGTTTGGTGTACAGACTCCTCTCATTGGAAGTGACTAGTACTAACTGCTGCTGTGAAGAACTACAAGATTCAGGACATGAAGGAAAACGATGTTGGCATGTTGGAAAACACAGTGATATGCTTACTTAGCCTAAGGGGATACTAATAACGCTAGAGGATATTATGAGACGATGGAATGAACGAGAGAAACACGTGTCACAGTATAGAGGGTTTGGACTTAATTTTTTCTATATGGAAACTTCGGTAAGCCATGCAAATGAGAATGATAACTGGTGAAATGAACTATCACCAGTTATGCAAAGATATGATTCATTATTATGAGTACATCAGCCTCAAAGCCCAGAGCGGAAACGCCACATTAAAAATCTATGAAGGTAATGTGGCGTTCAAACTGTGGCTAATCCTCATCATCAGACCGTTATGGATGTTCCTGCACTATTTAGAGACACACTCTCTGCCTCCTCCTGCTTTATTTCTGCCTTCTCTGCCTCAACAATACAACCCAGCCCGAAAAAGGCCTCCACCAGCGCATGCTTGTATTCCTCCTCAATCTTGAATCCCGAAGCAATATACTCCTTGTCCTTCGCCAGCTCGTCCATAAACGGATCATAGTACTCCTGTTCCAGGGTGAATGCATAAGCAGGAGGTCTGTCGCCGTTGAACGGAGTAAACGGCGTTGTATCCTCTTTGGCACTCTTTTTGCCAAACCTGGTATTGATGAACTGCTGCTTTTTCAGCTCCAGCTGCCTTCTTCTGGCTGACGTTTTCTTCAAAGCTGTGCTGTGAACAGTTTTCGCAATGGCGTCCGCATCCATATCTGACGTCATCAGTTTATTTACCAGTTCCCTTTTTGCCTGGGCTTTGATGAACGATTCCTCCTGGGCTTCCTGTACTGCCAGCAGTCTGTTTTGTTTCCTCATTTCCATTTCAAACGCCTTCTGCTGTTCGAACTGGGCGTCTTCCTGTTTCATTCGCAACGAGTTCCTCAGTATGGCGTTCTTGTTTTCCAGCTCGTACTGCTGCAGTTTCTTCTCCGTCGCCTCCACATCCACCTTGTGCGTCAGATTGAATATGATCTGCTCAATCTCTTCCAAATAGGCATTGTACTCGTCCAGCGAGTCGAAATCCTCCTCGCGCTTATTGTAGATTTGACACACCCGTTTCCGGATATCGACTTCCCGCTCCACACTCACGTCCTCAAACACTTGTGATTTGAACCGGTTTTTTCTCAAAATGATGCCACAGCCAGGATAAGGACAAGGCGCCGGTCCCAGAGAAAATATCCGGTCTACACAGGATTCACACATCTTATGATAGCATTCCGGGTTCACCAGAAACTTCATGTCGGGACTGAGATACTTGTCGGTTTTGCAGATGGGACAGAACTCTGCTCCCGCCGTCTCGGCTCCTTCAGAATCGCTGTCGGAAGTCATTTTGGGCTGTTGAGAGATACGAGGGAGATGAGGGAGATGAGGGAGATGTGAGAGGGAGATATGAGAGAGGAAAGGGAAGTGTGTGTTGATGGTTGTTACAGGTGACTACCCGTTTTCGTTTCCGCAGTTCAAGAGAAGGATTGGATGCTAATACCGACTACATCACTGCCTTAGCAGTGTACATATATCATTCATTATTTGGTTGTTATTGTTTTCTATCATCACTTCAACTATCGGTAGATTTGTCATTCTCGCCATTGAAGATGATGCTGGAGGTTGGAGGGCATAGTTTCCGGAATAGTGTTATTATCTCCGAGATTGCTAAGGTTCATGTATGCTACTGCATCAACCATGCAAGGAAAAGTTTATTGTATGCTCAATGAACGTCCAAATCAACAAATAAAACGGCACGCTGATGTTATATGCAGGCTTGTGACCGGAAGTCCAGCATTCCGGCCGGCCGAAAGTCATTTAGGATCCGGCCATTAATCTCGGGATCTTGGAGTATTCCGGCCATTCACCCCATATTAACTTCAAATCAACTATGCATGAGAATTTAAGGAATATTTTGCAGTTTGTATGTACATCTTATATGATATTGCAGAGTTCTGCATTACATGTGTTTTATGAGTAAATCATATTTCGGCCATTCCGGCCTGCCTAATTGTTCCGGCCATTCCGGCCTGCCTAGTTGTTCCGGCCATTCCGGCCTGCCTAGTTGTTCCGGCCCTCAATTTCATATATCTTTGACTTCCGGCCACAAGCCTTATATGGTTTCCCCTGTCTTGTTATTGATTGGTTGAGTATCTGAGATAGTTTCATATAGCTATGGGGCCCCGCATAACTTATATGGTTTCCCCTGTCTTGTTATTGATTGGTTGAGTATCTGAGATAGTTTCATATAGCTATGGGGCCCCGCATAACTTATATGGTTTCCCCTGTCTTGTTATTGATTGGTTGAGTATCTGAGATAGTTTCATATAGCTATGGGGCCCCGCATTTACACAAAGTATAGTAAATACACATCCATCATGCTTAAAACTATATCTTGACAGAGATGCCGTACGCCACTAGAATTACCCAAACCGGTAGATATTCCGTTTCCTCCCAAAACGGCATCTGCGCCACCTGTCAGGATATAGTTTTGAGCATGATGGATGTGTTTTTACTATACGTTGTGCAAACCACTCTCCCTACTATATAAAACTAAATCAGATAGTCAACCACTCATAAACAAGACAGGGGAAACCATATAACAACAACGAAATGCCTCTTTCTATGAAGAAGTGGACGTTCATTGACAACACAATAAACTCTTTCTTGCATGGCTGATGCATTAGCATACATGAACCTTGACACCACCGCAACCCTAAACCCCAGAAAGCTACATTGATAAGTAAACAATGATGAGTAAACAGTGTAGCTTTTTACTCGATGAGCTGCTAGGGTATTGTCATCATCAGGGCCATTGGATATTCATGAAACAAGCTGAATCCCATTGAAGTAAGTACCTGAGATGAAATTTGCCGTACTCCATTGTTTGTTGAATTCCATTGTTTTTCCGAATTTCATTGTGTCATCTCAGTTGGTGCCGAGGGGGGCTCTGCCTGGAATCTTCCACTGTTGTTTTGGCTGAACGACGAACAGACATAAATGGAGCCGGAAGTCCCGGCTTCATAACTCCACTCCGTCTTTGCTATCAATTGAAAGAAATGGCTATATGGAAAGGAGCTCACACTAGCTAAGAACAAGCTACCCCTTAGCCAATCACTCGCTTACATTACTGCAATCAGCCTCACTGCTTAAAGAAATATC
>JAKTWI010000443.1:0-19534 GCA_030561065.1 Sporopachydermia cereana | reverse complement strand
CCTCCGGCTGCGCCACCTGCTGCGCCACCGGCCGCCCGCCACGCCTGCAGCTGCATGTCCACCACCCGCCGGGCGCACGCCGCCTGCACCACATTTGTCCGGTCCAGGCAGTCAACACAGTTGACGCGGAACACTCCCGTTTGCCGCTTCGTCTCCCGCCCGTCGCCGGCCCACTCCCACCAGCCGAATTCGGCCATTTTCTCCGCCGCGGGGCGGTTCGGCCCGAACAGCTGCGCCACATTTTCAAACTTCAGCCCCTTGCAGGCGGCATGGAAGTCAAACCACTCGAAATCGAAACTGACGTCGGGAAGGAATTCGCCGAGTTTGGCGGGGGGGATCCCGGCGGCAAACTCCGGCACTTCCGAGCGTTCCGTTTCCGAGGTTTCCGTCTCCGAGCGGTCCGTCTCTGAGGTTTCCGACTCTTCCGACTTTTCCGTCTCTTCCGACTTTCCCCCTTCTTCCGAGCTTTCCGTCCCTTCCGAACTATCCGTCACTTTCCGGGTTTCCCCGCTTTCCTTCCCTTCCCCACTTCCCGTCTCTTTCCGTCTTTTCCCATCTTCCGCCCCTTCCCCTCCTTCCCCTCCTTCCCCTCCTTCCCCTTTTGGCAATTCCCGTGGCTGATTGCGGCTCCGGAGAAACTCCCGGAAAGAAGCCGCCAGCTCGGCAAAACTCTGGCCGAGCTTCCGTTCCCGGTTAGTTTTCTCCACCAGCGAAATGGCCAGCACAGAGCCGAAACGGGCAAACATCCGGCGGAAGTGCCGAGCAAACGCCACCCGACTCGACTGCTGGCTGGCAGCCCGCACCACCTGGGGCGTCGGCTGCAGTTTGTAGAACGCCTGTCGGAAGAACAGCGGAATGGAGCCCCGCACAATATCGTATCGGGCAAATCGGGTGTAGTAGCCGGGGGCTCCGGTGGCTGAGGTGGCGGTGGCGGTGGCTGAGGTGGCTGGGTGTACGGATAGATACTGGTTTGTTTCTACCCAGTTGGCGACATTGCCGTTGTCGTCGATCCCGCGGCGGAGGTACCGTACGCCACATCTTTCCGTACTGCGGCGGGAGATGAGAACGAGGCTGCCGGTGGCGGGCACTTGCTGCGCCACAGTCTCCCCGGGCTGCGCCACAATCGGCCCCTTTTCAGCCACACCTTCAGCCCCCTTCTCCGCGTTTCCGCCTAAAGCCACCGGAAAGTCAAAAGAGCCCACAAACCCCTCAATCGCCACCACCGCCACATCCGAGGCGCCAATCTTGCCCAGCATGTGCTTGTTGAAGAAGAACGGATTTGCGGCATCGGAACTGTCGCCCCGCCTCGGCAAAGTCGGCCCGAGCCGGCCCGACGGGCCGAGCACAAGCGGACGGCTGATATCCAAAGTGGGGGAATAGTAGAAATATCCCGAATTCAAAATCGTCTCCAACACCCGCAGGAATTTTTTCAGCAGTTTGGAGTGTTTCCGGCTTCGGCTCGGGCTTCGGCTTGAGCCGCTTTTGTGTTTCGGCTTCGGCCCGGCCCGGCCCGCTGCCGAGAGCTGATACTTTACCAGCTGGTCCCGCAGGCTGGTGGGCGGCAGGTCTCGGGAAGACTCGGAGATGAGTTCGCCGGAAGTGGAAACCGGGTTGTTGGAGGTGGTGCTGGCTCTCAAAACGGAAAAAGGCCCGAGCCCCGGCTCGGCAGCTCCGGGGGCCAGCATGCGGTCTTTCGGCAGTCCCATTACGGATGCCATTACATCTTCGTATACCTGAAATGTGGTTGGCGGGGGCGTGGGCGGGGTAGGAGTGGCGGGGGTTCCGTTTTGGGATGCCGAGGGTACTGCGGAAGCCGATTTGTTGGTCCCGTACCGGACAAGCTCCGTCAGTTCCTCCTCGTCCGGTTCCGAGTTTTGTTCCGGCACGGAGTACCCCTCGGGTTCGGACTCCGACTCCAACTCCGATTCCGACTCCGACTCCGACTCGGCATTTTCCTGTTGCGCCTCCGGCTGCGCCACACTTCGGAACAGCGGGGCGGCCGCCGCATGCGTCAGCGGGACGATAAGGCACTTGTCTATACGGTTGACGGTGTGGCGCGTGCCGTCGGAGTTGTAAAACTGCGCCACCACAGACTGCGCCACAACCGGCAAAAGGTACCCCGGCCCCACAGTGAGACACCCAATTAGGCCATAGCAGTCAAAGGAGCTGTCCGGCTTGTCGGTCGGCCATTTGGGGCTAAGCGCCGTGCCGAAAATTGAGCCCCGCCGGCCATACACTGTGAGGGACTTTTGAGCAAAACTGATGAACATCCGCGGCCGCTTTTCGCCATTGATGAGTTTGTAAACAGCCTGAAGGGTATTTTCGGGTTAGTAAGGAGGGTGTTTTGGGTTGTTGGGAGTAGCAATTGGTGTATGTTTTGGTTGTTATTATCTCTGTTTCTATACTCACAATTCCCCCCTGGTGGAGTTCCAGGGTCACGGTTTTGGGGTTGGCGGGGTTCGGCATTGTTACGCTGCGGCTGGCGGGGTTTGCCGCGACATTCTCGGCAATGTTGGATGCGTTTGTTTGTGCCGTCTCGGCTTTCCGCTCTGTCGGGCCGAAATGTTGGGGTAAGCGGAAGTGGGATGCGGGGAGAGTTGGTAGATAGGAAGCTTCAACTGTCGGTGAGTGTGAGGAGACGCAATGTAGAGATTCTGCCGAATAAAATTACATGCAGCAGAGGGCTGGTTAATGTGACTAAAAAGTTAATTTGGCTGGATTTCGGATGCGGAATGTTCGGATGTTTGGAAGGGTTTCGGATGTTTATCGGCTGCGCTTCCGCTGCTGGACATGGCGTCTCGTTTCGTGTGGGGATGAATTAAGGGAGGGGTGGGTTTTGGGACAGGAGAGGTGGCAGTGGGCAGGGATGGGTTTTGGGACAGCAGGTAAAGACTAGCAACGGATGGGATTTGGGACAGTCAGCTGTGGCTCATAAATGTGGCGCAGTCAGCTGAGCCACGGGAAGGGTATGATGAACTACGGAGCGGCACTACAGTCTTACGCCGAGAGACCCGCGTTGGCCGAGAGTTGGCGGCAGCATGCGGAGCGTGAAATGAATCGCTTGAAACGTAAAGTCGGCAGGAGCTCGGGCCGACTTTCCGCCTTTCCTAACTCAATTGATCTTTCCGGTTGTAATTCGCTTATAGTTGATATTAGATTGCTCTGCAAACATCCTCCCGAGCTGTGTATATATAGTGATATCACTGGCGCAGCGCCTCGAGGTCCTTTTCGGGATTGAACGGCTCAATCAAAAACCGGGAGAACGCAATCAGAGCATCCTTACCTCTAATCTCCGAACCCAACAGCGGCATCTTCACCACATGGAAATCCTCATACAAATCGTCGTACTGGTCCAAATACTTCTTCTGCATCTTCCATCTGCTCTTGCACAAATTGCAGTCCGAGTTGCTGGCAAACAGCAGCTGGTTGATCACAATCGAGTTCACATCGATCTTGTACTCCGTCAGCTCCTGGATCAGCCGCTCCGTCTCGTACAAAGACAGAAACTCGGCAATACACACGCACACAAACGTAGTCAGATCCGGGTTCTGGAACTGCTCATTCACCTCGGCAATCGACTCCTTGAGACTGTTGAGCTTGTTGAACATGTCCTGCTGGTTCGGCGCCTGGTTGCCCAGCAGCGAGCCCATCAGCGGGCCAAACCGGCTGGAAATCTGCGAAAACTTCTCCAGAGCCTGCGAAAGCGTAGTCGGCAGCTGCAGAAACCGCAGCGTATGGCCTGTAGGCGCCGTATCGAAAATAACCACAGAGTAGTCCACAATCTCCTCTCCGTTCTCTTCCGTTGCCGCCTCTCCGCTGCTTGACTTCTTTTGGTTTTTAATCGTTTTCAGCACCTCGGCAAACGACAGCGCCTCGTCTATGCCCGGAACGGAAAGCGCCACATCCTCCATCAGATTCTTCATCGGGTTAGCCGCCCCGCCCATCGAGTCTTCCGAGCTCATCAGCTCCTGCAGCTGGCCCGACGCGTCAATCTCAATGCACGACAGGTTGTCAATGCCGTCCACTTTGCGGGCATCTTTGCCGAACTTTTGCCCAAACGCATCGGACAAATTGTGGGCCGGATCGGTAGAGATCAGCAGGATGTTTTCGGTAGGCCGCGACTTGGCGATCTGAATGGCCACGGAGCAGGAAGTGGTGGTTTTGCCCACTCCGCCTTTGCCGCCCACGAAAATCCACTTGAGAGTCTTCTGCTCCACTATCGCCTTCAGAGAGGGTTCCAGTGAGTACGACATTGGGATGGTTTTGCGGATGAGCTGGAGGTTATGGTTATGGGAATTGTGTCAAAGGATTCGGCAGATAAGACGCTCTGAAGCTCCGTATAATCGGGATATACTTGTGGTGTTGGTATCTGTTAAGAGAGGAGTACAGTAGAGATAAGCAGGTAGAGACGGGAAACGGATTTCGGGAGGACTTTTTCAGGTTCGTTCAGAGGTTTCACAGTTTCTTCTGCGGTGGGGGGAGATTAGCCAAACTTTCCAGGCCTCAAAAACGGTAAGAAAGGAGACAATTTTGCAATGAATTCAGCCATATTTTCCTCTGTTTGCTGTCTCCGCGGCTCCTCAATTCCCATCCGCCGTCTCTTTTCCTGCCAACACCGAAACGTGGAATATTCCAGCCTGTCCCAATTCGGGGGCAGAGGATGGGATTCCGGAAACGATGTGAACTGGAGGATGAGTGGTTGCGTACAGGCCAAAAGTGGAATTAAGGTTGCGAGGTTTGGCGCTTGCCCGCAGCTGTACGCAATAGTACGTCGGGGACAAAGGGCCCAGCATTGTTATGTTATGCCTGAGGTAATTGGAGCAGAGACAGTCTCTGGTCTCTACTTGGGTGGTTTAGATTGACAAATAAGAGTGATTATCACAATTGCGTGTCTCACAGCTCAATAGTGATGTGTTAATCCGGGAATATAGGAAGAACAAAGTGACTCACAGCAGAGGATTGAAGCAGCCAGTCCCCATCGAGACCCTCTGGCGAGCGGTTCTAGTAAGATTAGAGTTCGTCTTGCATGATAGTGCATAAAAGCATGAACCCTATTGAGCCTCACATCTCCTCCCACCTCAGCAGGGGCTGAGGCTTCTTATAGACGCTATAGGGGTCAACCCCCACAACATTATATCATATTTCCTTCAATACTTGAGCTTAGCGGTTTTATCTCCTACTATTCTACGGTCTTCAGCCCCACTTTATCTGTCATTCCCCACCCATCTTCTTCCCGTATCTCCCCTTTGCTTCTTCCATCTCGCGCCTCTCCCCCCTCCTCATTGCCCACCTTTTCCTTCCGTACATGCGGCCTCCCTGCAGCCAAATGCATCCTCTGGTGACCTCACTTCCGCACACTTCAAAACTCCGCAGGCAGCGGAAACACCTGGGCGGGAAAAGGCAGGCTTTGTTTGTTCTTCCGCGCGGGCGGGACGGAGCGGGGCACGGAGGGCCAATAAATGGTTGACGCGAGCACAAACGCGGCAGGCTTTCTTTGTGTTGTTTCTACTGTTTCTGCTTGTCGGGTGTTTGTGTCAGCTGTGCTTTGTGTTTTGTGCTGCTGCCGTGTTTGCAGAACAGTCAATTGACAGCCCCGCCCCCGCTCCCGCCCCGCGTTCCAGTTTTGTTTAGACTCCGTGTCGGAACTGCGCCTCCGCTAAGCCACTTGTTGCTTCCGCTTGTCGCTTCCGCAGCACCTTTTGTCGCGCACTTGGGGCGCCAGACACCCGCTGAGCCCCGCTGCCCCGCTGCCCCGCTGTTCCGTCCGGTCCGACGTGATCCGCTAGCGGCTCTTCCGTGCCCCGCGATCCGCCTGCCACAATGAGTCATTCCTCCCGCACAAATTCTATCTCGGCTTACTCCTACACGGGGGTTGGCTATGCGGTAAGTACTTCGTGCAACCTGGGGACCTTTTTGTGCCGCTTTGGCTTGCCCTCTTAACTCCGTCTTACCCCTCCTTACCCCTCCTTACCCCTCCATACCCCTCCATACCCCTCCTTACCCCTCTTTACCCCTCCTTACCCCTCTTTACTAACAAGTCCTACAGCCGCCGTCTGTCCCGCGCGCCAGCGGCAGTGCCCGTGCCGCCGCCTCCGCCGTCGGCCTCCGCTCCAACGCCTCCGCTTCCGCCCTCTCGGCCAGCTCCGCTGCGACCCGCCGCTCTTCCTCTTTCGGCTCCCTTGACGCGGCCTCCTACGCTCATTCCAAGTCCCGCAACGGCTCCCTCACCAGCCTCTCTTCCGTTCTTAGAGGCAAGAAGCCCGTGGCTACTCGTTCCGTCTCCGCATCCGCTTCCGCATCCCCCGCATCCTCGGCCTCCTCGTCCCCCGCCCCCGCCCCCGCCCCCGCCCCCGCCGGCAAACGTGCCGCCGCATCTCAAAAACCGAAACGCGCCATGTCACTGACGCAGCAGTCCCTGGCCCGCATTTCTAGTAACCCGTTTTACCGCAAAAAGATTGTGGAGCCGGTGGTCAAACACGAAGTCACGTTTGCCAGCCCCGCCTCCCCCAAATCCCCCGCTTACCCCGCTTCCCCCGCCACCCCCGCCGCCGCAGCCGCCGCCACGCCGACCCGCAAATTGACCCGCTCGGCAAGCACGTCCCACATTGGCCGCCGCAGCCCCTCCGCAAGCCCCTCCCCCGCACCTGAGGCGGCTGCCCCGCCCCCGCAGCGGACCAAACTGGTGAAAAAATGGGTGCCGAGCCCGACAGGACTGCAGCAGGTGCTGGTGGAGGTGCCGGACGACCCCGCACCGGCCCCGGCCCCCGCCCGCAAGCCGAGCCGCACAAAAACGAAACCTAAAAGCGCCCGCCAGCCCCGCATTGCCCCGCCGATTGAAACCTTACCGGACATTATGGAGGTGATTGACGGCGACGAATCGGACAGCCGCGCATCGCCGGCCGGCGGAACGGCTGCCAAGACGGAAACGGCTGCCGAGCCGAGCGCCGAGCCGAACTCCGGGCCGAACTCTGAACCGAAAGCGGAAACTGCCGAAGTGCCGCAGCCCCGCCAAGCGGCCCCGCAGACCCCGCAGACCCCGCAGGCCCCGCAGGCCCCGCCCGCAGCCCCGCCCGCGCCGGCAGTAGCCGACTCCGCTTCCTCCACAAATTCCACCCTCGTGGATGTGGCGGCAGCAACAACCGTGTCGGCCGAAACTGCCGCCGAACAGCTCTCCCCAATAATCAAAATTGTGCCGCCGGATTTGGAAGAGCCGACAAAACTTCCCGTCGCTGCTTCCGAAGCCGCGGCCCCGGCAACCCCCGGAGCTCCGCCTTCCGCCCCTTCCGCCCCTTCCGCCCCTTCCGCTCCTTCCGCTCCTTCCGCTTCCGCTTCCGCCTCCCCCTCCCCCGCCCCCGGGCTCACCTCCACCCGCCGAATCCCCCGCTCCCGCTCCTCCTCCATCACCTTCAGCGACTCGGAACAGCCCGCCTCCCCCGCCCCCGCCAACGGCACCCCAAAACGGCACTCCTTCCTCCGGCCGGGCAAAACAGCCGAGGACGACGACCCGTACCTCTCCGACGACCCCGCAGCCCCGCACAACGGCCACATGTCCCTGGCAAAACAGCTCCGCTCGGCGGGGTACGTGGCATACGGCCCGCAAGGTTCCGAACCCGTCCATCTCGCGACTCCCCCCGCCCACGACGCCAAGCCCCGCAAGTCTGCAATGCGGAACTCGCGGCGGCTCTCGGCATCGGACTTCAGCGACTCGTCGTACTACTCCGGCGACGAGGGCGGGGTAGCTGCGGGGCTCGGCTCATCCGACGAGGTGTCGCTGACCCGCTCGCGGTCCCGCAAAAAGGTGAACATTGTGGTGCCGCCGGAGGCGGAAGTGAAGCGGACGCCGTCCCGCATTGAGAAGGGCCGGCTGGTGGAGCCGAAGCTGGCGGTCGGAGCGGCGGCAGTGGCGGCAACGGCGAAAAAGCCCGCCCCGTCGGCATCTGCAGCCCCGCCGCGGTTCAAAATGTCCGGTGGCGCAGGTGGCGCAGCAGAGCGGCCCCGCGAATTGGACTCCTTCAAGCGGCTGTCCTTGCGGGGCGACAGCGGCAACGGCCATGCCGGCTTTGCCGGCTTTGCCTCCGTCTCGGCTTCCCCCGCCGCCAGCAACGGGTCTCACCCCGGGCCGCACTTCGGGTCTCACCACGGCTTTCTGTCGTCCCGCGGGTCGCCGGCGGGGGCCGAGGCGGCGCCGCCCGTGCCGTCGGGCCGGTTTGTGTCCCGCTTTGCCGACTCGGACTCGGACGACGAGTATGTGCCGCCGGTGTCCCGCAAGGCGAACGGCAAGCCGAACGGCAAAGCGGCGGCTGCGGGGCTCGGGTCGCCCGTCCGCGGGTTTGCCGCTGGCGGGGCCGGCGGGGGTCTCATGGCGCCGGTAGTATCAGAAGAGAAGAAGAAGAAGCGGTTTGGCGGGTTGAAGAAGATGTTCCGTCGGAAGTGAGTGAGATTTGTTTGTTCCGCTCTGCCCCGCTTACCCCGCTTACCCCACTTACCCCGCTCTCCCCCACTCTGCCCCGCTCTGCCCCGCACTGCCCCGCACCGCCCCGTTCCCCCTACCTACCCCGCATCAATTTTACCCGCCTCAATTGTACCCCGCACCCTCGCCCCGCATGTTCGGCATATGGAGAATGGGCGGATATCCGAATTCGGAGCTGTCCGCCGTTACATGTTACTCCTTTACGGACGCTCACAAAGACGGCTTCGGCATTGCGGACATTCTACTGTACACTATATAATTCATACAACCATAACTGTTCTCTTTTTGGTCTTTTTGGTCTACTTTTTCTACTTTGTGTGCAACTATAGAGTAGTTCGGAAGTTCCGATGGCCGCTGCCGGCTCCTTCCGGGAATATCCGCATAGCCATTAGGTACAATTCGGAACATTTCGGAGTATTCTTCAAACCCATCGGAACATTTCGGAACACTCTCGGAATGCCTCGGAACACCGCAAACCACTTCCGAACACTCAAGACACAAACTGCCACTCTGTATAACTGTAACTGAGAGTTTTGAACCCAAATACAGCCGCAAACTGTTGAAAGTTGAGACTCCACCCTGTCGCTTTTCCCCTCAAATCCTCCCTCGAAACGCTTTAAATGATCACGTAACAAGAAAAAAAATGGAGAAGAGACGGCAAGTCTGAAGAGCACAAAAAAGAGGAATTTGAGGTAAACTCGGAAGCCAACAATTCCGGAAAGCGGTAACGAATAGACTTGTGACGGAAGCGGCTGGGGGTAGCTGCTAGGGTCCACAAAAGCGGCTAGCAAAAGCGGCTCGGTATTTATATTTTCCGTCCGAACGGGGAAATGCTGGTTCGAATGTCCCATTAGGGGGTACCCTCCATTCAGCCCGAAGCCGACCAAAAAGCCGAGGCTGAGGCTGAGGCGGTGAGTACTTCGAATGTTTTCCGTAAGAGCGGGGGTAAATGGAGAGAGTTGAAAGCGTACTTCGGCAAGCCGTTGAGCTCCTGTGGCATTCCCGAATAGCCGAACCCCTAGGTTTTGCGGGTTCGGCATATTTGACGCCGCTATCCGTTAATTTCTCCGTTCCCTCACTACCCCGCACCCCACTACCCCGCACCCCGCATTTGCCCCTCTTTACCCCTCATTACCCCGCTTCACCCCCCTTTACCCCTCCCCACCCTACTCCTTCAACACCTGCCGCTCACTCTGAACATTGTCGGCCGGAATGTCAATCATCGCCGACACCTCCGCCCCGCTCAGCAGCTCCTTATCCGCTGCCGACACCGCCGCCGACGGATCAAACTCCTCGTCCTCTTCCGGACTCGGCGGCTTGCCGCCAACGGGACGGCCGAATTCGTCCATCTTCCGCCGCACCTCCTGCGCCACCCGCCGCCCGTCGGCCAAAATGCCGTCCAAAATGTCCCGCATATTATAGCTGCCGGCCCCCGTTCCGCTTGTTTTGTCCAAATGTACCGAGTTCGGCAGAGTTTCGGCAAACAGCCGTTCCAGCGTTTCGTCGGCCAGCAGAATCATGCGGAAGGTCGCCAGGGATACGTACAGCGGTGTGTCGGAGTCCAGAGCCGAGCCCGCCTTTGCCGCTTTCGTCTTTGTGGCTGCCGAACTGCCGCTCCCGCTTCCGCTTCCGCTTCCGCTTCCGTCGCCGTCGTCCAAATCGAGCAGCGGAGTAGCCGCCTCGTCCGGAAGCGCATACTCAAACGCCCGCTGGATGAAACTGCCCACCGACGCCAAATACCGCTCCTGCTGCTGCGCCTCCAAATCCTCCCGCCGCACGGGCAAATGTGCCGAGGCGGACTCCAGCCGCTCCGCCGACACTTGCCCCGCCCCCGCCCCCGCCCCCGCACTCCCCGCACTCCCCGCAGTGCCGCCCCGCTCGTCCCGCAGGACCTGCTCCGCCAGCGCCGCCTCCACCGCTTTTGCACTCAGCGAGTCCAGCAGCCGCCCGTCCTGCCACGGCCGCGTCATGTACAAAAGCGCCTCCGAGATCTTCAGAATGCCCTCCCGGTCCACCCGGTCGGGCCGCTCCGGCGTAGTGAAAAGTGCAAAGAAATTGGCAATGGCAGACATCAGGTCTCGCTCCACCAGTTTGTCGATCCCCGCCACAACTTCGGGCAAAGTGAGGAATTCCGTCTTTTGGGCCGGGTTTTTCCAGTGGTCAAACAGCAGCCGCACCACATCCACGCCACCGGCTGCGCCACCCGCGCCACCCGCGCCACCAACTGCGCCACCGTCCGGCTCCTCAACACTAACCCAGTCCACAAAGCCAGCCAAAAACATCCGAAAGGCATGGAAACTCATCCGATTACTGCCCGCCCCAAACCCGAGCCGAGCCGACTGGATCGTCGCATAGTACCGATCGTATATATTAGACACCGCCTCGGGCCCCAAGTTCCGCGTTTTCGGCAAATTCCGCACCTGCGTCCGTTTCACAAACGCCTCAATGCCCTCCAGCACGCCGTCCCGATGTTTAGCCCGCAGCTGCGCCACCTCCTCATCCCCGACATGCTGGAACTCTCGGAACGCCACCACCAGCAGTTCCTGGAACCGGGTGGCCTTCCGCACCCGCTCGTTCCGTGCCGTCGGATGTGCCGGCGCGTCGAGCGTGCCGAAATACTCCTTCAAAACGGAAATAAACCCGCCGTCGTCTTCCGTCTCCAGCAGTGCGTCCCCATTGCATTTCAGTATCGCCAGCGACACCTGGAAAAGCGTTTTTGCCCCCTGCAGAAACAAAACATCCAGAATCCGCAGCGCATACACAAGCGGCAGTGCGTTTATAAACAGCGACAGAAACCACGGCAACGACACTACCGACAGCTGAATGTCGTGCTTCACTATATGTTCCCATAGCACCGGCATTGTTTTCTGTACCAGCGCCTCAAACACCTTTTGGTCCAAAAGCGTTCCGTACATGGTTTTGGAATAGTATCCCGGCACAATCTGCTCACACAAAGTCGTCAGGCACCAAAACGCCTGCTCCTCCGACATGTAAATCAGCAGTGCCGCTCCGACTATATTCATGGCTTGGCAGTATCCGACGTCGGGGTTTTTCCAACTGTAAGCCGTCAGCAGCCTCCGAAGCCGGGAAATGCCTTCTTCCGTTTGGTACGCGTCGTATTCCGGAAGTGAGCGGTTCAGGTCCTTTTCAATCTCCTCAATGGCATGGGACGATTTCCCCTTATGGACGTCCAGCAGCCCCGCATACAATTCCGGCTTTTGGTACCGTTCGTATATTGAGCCGCAGCAGAGTTCCCAGACTTCCCCCCTGAGGCGGTTCGGCAGACCGACGCGGATGAGTTTGTAGAACAGCGGCTGTTTGACGAGGGAGACGTTGCGGCCGTGGGTTTTCATGTAGTCGAACCACAGCCGCATTTTGGACTTGTCGCGGAGTTTTTTCGCGTCGCCGGGGTAGCGGAAGAGTTGGCCGAGGCCGCCAGGGGGTGGGCCGGGAGACGTGCCGAGGCCGCCGGAAGGCGGGCCGAGGTGTCCCGGAGGAAATTCCGTTTTTGGTAAGTTCGGCATATTCGGCAAATTCGGCATATTCGGCATAATCGGCATATTCGGCCCTCCCGTCCCGCCCGTCCCGCTCTTAGCCGTCCCGCCTTTCCCCGCCCCCGCCTTGAATCTGTCCGAAAACAGGTACTCCGAGTAGAGCGTGTCCAGAAACGGCTTCAGCGTTTTAAGCGCCGGCAGATTCTCCTTCAAACAGCCACGCAAACTGTGGCTGAAGGCCTCGGAAGAGGAACGGAGGCCGATAAACTCAACCGTAATGCCGAGGCCGTGGAACAGGCTGATTTGCAAAGCAAAAATGTACGTTTTGGACGGCAGGCGTTCTACGCGTTTTACCGTAGTGAGGAGGATGGCGAAGGAGCAGACGCGGCTGTCGAACTGGTCGCGGAAGACAAGGAAGTGCGGGGTAAGGTACAGTTTGCCGGAGTAGAAGTGGGTGCCGTCCATGGGGTCTTCCGAGCCGTGCGGGGTAGAAGAGGGGTTGGAGGGGTTGGCGGGGTTGGCGGGGGAGGCGGGGGAGGCGGGATGGGAATTGCTGAGAGGAGACGTGAAGGCCAGCTCAACGGAACACTCGTCAATGATGATTTCGGAGTCCGGGAGACGGAACGCGCGGCGGAACAGCTCGTCTTTGCTTGGTTTCGGCGTGCTGTCGGACTGGAATTTGTCGAAAAGGGAAAGGGACGCGGCCCGCGACCGCAGGCTTTCCAAAAAGGCCATCGTAGGTGGGGTAGGTGGGGTAGGTGGGGTAGGTGGGGTAGGTGGGGTAAGAGTGAAGAGACTACTACCCAGTATTCGGAAAAGTCTTCCGGAGTTGCCCGACGTCTTCCGAGGTCTTCCGTGGTTTTCCAAAACTTCCGAACCTTCCGAGAGATCCCGGAGAGTTCAGAGAATATCCAGGGGTCTCCAAGAGGCTCCAAGAGTCTCCAAGGGTCTCCAGAGTTCTGCCAGGGCCTCCCAAGTTCCTCCAATTTTTTGAATCAGCTGAAATGCACACCTTCAGGCCTTTGTGCCACTGCCGCCAAAGGAGTGGGACAGTTTTGGGGCTTTAAAAGCAATTGGCGTCTTCAGCAGGGTTGCTGCTCTCTGAATAGGCGAATATCTTCAGTCTTGATAATCGCGGAAGGGAATGACACAAGTAACTTAAACCAGAGTAAGTGGCCACGTGAGTTCTGAGTGCCAAAACGAGTAGAATTCACCAAGAATGATTCCCAATCAACAGCAATTGTGAGAATCTCCAATCCTCAATGTGACTCCAACTATGGCTGGGGAACAAAGCCTTTAGAGAGAGCTGATAAGGGGAGAGAATATGTGCCACAGATGAGGCTGCACGCTTAAGGCGGTAACTTCAGCAAACTTTGGAGGCGTAATTGTCTGTTTTGGGTACAGTTTGATAGGGAGAAACTGCTGTTTATGTGAGTAATCAATAGATGATAAGCGGCGTTTATTTGTTGAGATGTTTGGGAGGCCGCCAGGCATCGACAAAGGGTGTGTCCATAAACGGGGGGTGCGGTTGGTTTTTGGTGGGACTTGGCTGGGGTGTTATTGGACGGAAAAGATAACATCGGAGATTGAAAGATCGGAGATAATGTAGGTAAGGAGGTAGGATATAAAGCGGAGATGATAGCGGGTGAAAAGTTGTTAGGAAAGCGGGCCGACCGTAGGCTAGCGGGGCGGGGCGGAGACTGCTGAGAGTTCTTTCAAAGAACTAAGACTACTGGCGTTGTCAGTGTGGACATGGGTGGAGTTTTGAGTGGTTAGGATGGCTGGCATTAATCAGTACTGCTGAAAAACAGGCGGAAGTTGGTACATCAACCAAATCACCGCTGTTAAGGGCAATTGCAGTTCATAATGTACAGGGAACATCTGATTACATCAGTTTCTTTATTAACCTCGTTAGAAGATTTTATTTCGCCTTCACCCACACTTAGGCCTCAAGAGCAAGTTTGCCCTTGGGGTTGGTGATCTTGATGCCGTAAGCCTTGGCCTTCTCAACAATGGCAGCTCTGTTCTTGGAAGAGACATTGTGGGCAATCTCAGCAGCGTAGGTCTTGGTGTGCAGCAACAGCAGTTCCAACTCCTTGATGTTGGAGACCAAGAAGGTCTTGTGGCCGGAGGGAGACAAGTGTCTGGTCTTCTTGTTGGAGCCGTAGCCAATCTTGGGCATACGGATGGTGCCTCTGAAGCGTCGTCTGACGCAGGAGTCAATACCCTTGGGCTTTCTCCATGATTCACCAACACGGTCGTAACGATCAGAGTGATGTCTCTTGAACTTCTTAGCGTGCTTCTTCACGATCTTGGGGTGAGGAAGTGAGGCGGCCATCTGAAAAATTTATTAGTGACTTGTTCAATGGGTGTAATCCGGAGATTGCAGCAAAGCAGTGAGTGTAATTGAGATGTTCTGACTTGTCGTGAACTTGTAAGAAGTCTGTCGTAAAGATTCGCAGTTGAGGAATGAGTTTGGATGGTTGAAAAATATCCTGAATGATGTATCTCGAATGTTTGTTTGGCGATGCTGAAAATTCTCTGTATTGATCGCCCACCAGATGTTGTCTCAACCAGTAATACTGGAAACACTGTTGGCTGTCGCTTCGGAATAAATGTTCGCTCGGAGGGTCGCAGATACCTTCTCCAATCTGAAAAACCTCTGTTGCCTGCTCGGTCGTTCCTTTGCTGTCCTTTACTGTACTTCACGGTGTTTCACAGAAGTTTCCACTTACCTTGATGTATGTATTATAGGTATAATATGATGTTGACCTTGTCGATTGTGACTGTAGTGAATTCTTCGCCTTGAAATATCACCAAATCACTCACCATCACCATCAACTCAAGCAGTTGTATCATACTTCAGGGCCCCTCTCACACACTACAGGCATCAGAGTAGGCTGAGGTGTGAGTCGCAGTGTGCGTTGGGCGTCAGTCGTTGTGCTTGTTTTGCAGAGAGTGTGTTATTTCCCAAACGAGACCTCATCCTGATATTTACGCATGTAAGTGTAGAGTGCAGTCACAATTAGCCCTATATGCCGTTACGTGACTCTAATAGGGTAAGCTGAGACTCAATGTCTATGAAGTGCGTGGCGGACCATTCGACTTGCATAGCTGAACAGTGATTTCATATGTGCAAAGGTTATATGGCATGTTGGAAGAGCTCTTGAAGTATGTGACATACTAGCAGCACTCACAATCTTAACAGATGTTCAATCTCTTTCTTATTAAGCTTGCTACTAGGTCTTTCTGTCTGTCTGCTCTGCCCCCTAAATCATGTGACCTAGCGCGGGATGTGTGCTGGGGGCTCAGCCGCCTGTGCCAAGTCACATGATCTGCCACAGGCTCCTCTCACTCGTTCCGAAGGTATGAACGAGGAGATTAGAGATAAGCGAGATTCGTTTGAATCAGTCAACGAAAACTTCTGGTGATGCCTCTTGTATTGGCCGTCTGTTACTTTCTATCCACACAGCCTGGAATTCCATCAACAGTAAGTCCCTTCTTATGTTATTCGATCCATACCGCAAGAGCGGTTCGCGCCGTAAGCTTTAATCTCTGTAAGCCAAACAGATTGCCTGGAAGTACACACGAACTATCAACCCTTCGTCTTCAGGTCATCTCATATCGTATATCTTTGTTCATGTTTCCCTTTTTCCCTTTCCAACTCCCCTTTATTATCATCACATTTTTTATCACCTCTCAGCGTTGGACAAATGTTGTCACAATAGACTACCAAACTGCTTCAATCTGTCCCTACTTCTGTCCCCACTTCCTCCTCCCCACTTCCTTACTTCCTACTCCTTCCTACTCCCCCACAGTCCATATAAATACATATTCAATCTGATATACAAAAACTTCTATAACACACTAACTCAACAATCAACTGGTCAAAATTCATAAACTCAGAGCACAGCTCCTATCCCTATAATCAACACCACCTCAGCATCCACTGTCTTCTTCTACTTCTTCTCCATCATCTTTTTTTCTCAATTCCTTCCTCTTCATCCTCTTCCTCTTCTACCCTAACGTCTCCTCCTCAACCCCCAACACTCCTTCCCTCATCTCTCATCCTCCGTACTCTCATCCGAGCCATCACTCTTCCCTGACGAGTCAGACCCATCCGTTCCGTCACTGTCCCTATCGTTGGTAGAGCTGCCAGTGGAATTAGCCGTCGCCGCATACACAGACATATCGCGGCTGTGCCGCGCCTTCCGCACAGTCTCAGCCGTCGACGTCATCCGCCGTTTGATGGAAGACGCCACCGAAGACGCCAGCCCTTCCGACTTCCCTTCCGACTTCCCTTCCGGCTTCCCTTCCGCCTTATCGGCTTTTTCTCCGTCTCCGACAATCGCCTTCAGCCGCGCCCTTCGGCTATTCGCTTCCGTATTTTCCGCCGTCGCCGCCATCTCCTGCAGCTCCGCCAGCGGCGTAAATGTTTTGTACGACGTCAGCTGGTGCAGCGGCTCGGAATGCCGCTTCCGGCTATGAATCTTGAACTTATTCTTCAGTATGCGTCCCGTATGTGACAGCACCGCCTTCAGTACATCCCGTTCCAGCTTTTCCACCAAATCCCGCTTCGACAGTGTCTTATTGTGGTACACTAGCGCCGGCAGCCGGAACTCTAAATCCTGGACATCCGTGATATTCCGTGTTCCGGGCCCCTTAAAGCTGATGCACAGAACCACAGACTCAATGCGGATCTCAATAATGCTGAAGTATTTACTTGCCCGCACCATCATCCGCGACATATCGTCTCCGGTTTCGGCTTCGTCTTGCCGTTTATGCGATTTACCCCGCTTCAGTTTTACCCCGCTTTCCTTGGCCCCGCGGGGTAGTGGGGAGCGCGGGGTATGGCTGCCGCCGGAGAGGACGGAGCCGGCGTCGTCGTTCAGCTTGCCGAGCACGGCCCGGTGCGGCACGTCCAGCCGCGAGCCGCCAAACCGGCCGGAACCCCGCGGCAGCCGGCCCGAGGACCCGTCGCCCAAAACGGAACTGCTGCCGAATGCGGAAGACACATCCGAGAAGGAGGACTGCGAGTCGGCAAACTCAAACTCGCTTTGTGTCAGGGAGAAAGTCGACCGGGAGATCCGCTCCGAACTCGTTTCCGACTCCGAGCCCCGCCCTCGGCTCAACCCCTCCCCCGCCCCCGCCTCCGGCTCCGGGGGAAACACATACTCCATAATCTTCTTCCCCGTGTCATACTCAATTTGCAGCTTCAGCGGCTTCAGCTCGGCCACAAAACTCGCCATTATCGGAATGCCGCCCACGGGCTCCAGCATCGTCCACCGCACAGTAATCAGATTCCCCGCCTGCCCCGCCCCCGCCTTTTCCGTACACTCGCCATACTTATACGGCGACAGCAGCTCCGGATACAAGATGTCCTTAAGCAGGTTTATCCCCTGCATCATGCCGATCTCTATACTGTTCGAATTAGCTCCCGTCGCCTTCTCAATCCGGTAAAAGCCGAACCGAGCAATAGCAAAGTCTATAAACGGCGTCCCGGCGTCCAAAAACAGGTGCCAGATAATCTCATCCGCTCCGACCACCCATTTAAGCCCATTCACCACCTCCACGTCATGTCCGAGCGTCCTTTGCGCGTGTTTTTTCAAGGCCCGCAGCATAAAACTCAACTCTATTTGGCACCGCTCAATGTCGGCCTGCAAGATTTGGAAGTTGTGTTTGTCGCTCGGATGCAGCGTGCCGTCCCGAAGCAGGAAATGCTTGATCTCGGCTAAAATGCGGAACTCTAATTGCAGCCGCTCGATCTTTTCCGACACTCCCGACAGGTTGCGGAAGTCGGTGGCTAAAAACACTTTCTCCATTTGGTCCTGGGCCTTTTTGCGCTGCGGCTCGGAGTACATGAGCAGATCTGTGGCGATGGTGTACAAAGTGTAGTATTGTTCCGACGTGCAGGACGGGATCAGTTTCGGGAAGTCGAGCGAAATGCGGTGGGACCGGTTCTGGTCCGAGCGGAGGGAACAGGATGAGCACGTGAAGGCGGGGTGCCCCGCACCCGACCCCGCCCCCGCTTCCCCTTTCGGCTGCCCCGCCGGCCGGTCCATGTACAGCGCGTTCGGCTTGTCGTACCGCAAACACGCCGACGTCTTCTCAATCACCAAATGGCCCGCCAGCGGCGAACTGTCATAACACAGCTCCGGCGACAGCCACGGCGGCCACGCCGGCTCATCCGCCGACCCCGCCTGCAGCCGCAAAAGCGGCAGCAGATCCGCTGGCATGGCATGCCGGCCAAACACAAACACGTGCAAACCGCGGAACATGCCGCCGTACCGCGTCTCCACCAGCGACGTGTCGCTGTCCTCTTCCGTGTCTGTGCGCTGCACGTCAATAAACTTCGCCTCCAGGTCATGTGACGTGATGAGGGCGGCCCAATCGGGGTTCTCCTCGGCCACAAGCTGGATTTGTGGCGCGATGAATTTAAGTATGTACGTTTCCTGAAACGTCTCATTCGGCCCGACGGCCCGCAGGTCGGATTCGAAACTGTCCATCCGGTCTTGGGACGTGCGGGGGTGGGGGTGTTCGGAGGCGTCGGAACCGTCGGATCGGAGTTCGGAACGGAGTTCGGAATTGGCGGAACGGAGTTCGGAACCGTCGGAACCGGCGGAACTCTCGGCAGAGTGCCGGCTCGGCTCGGCGTCCGTTGCCGTCTTTGTGGCTCCCGCTCCCGCTTTCGGCATCCGCTCCGCTTCCGCTTCCGCCTGCGCGATCATCTCCTCCACCATTTTCACCGCTTTGCGGGACAGGAAAAACGACATGGCGCGGCGGTCCGACACTTTGTGCGAGTACAAATAAATGAGATTGCGCACAGTGTTGTTCCAGCGCAGGTTGACATTGTGCACCACAAACCGGTTCACAAACCCGCGGTAGGAGGACGAGTCGAGGGCGTTTTTCATTGACACAAACGAGGAGCGGGACAGCCCCGCCGGGCGCAATGCGGGACGGGCGGGGTAGGCGGGGTGGGGTGAGGGGTGGGGTGAGGGGCGGAAGGCGGGGGGCTCGTCCAAATCGTCGGGCGGGGTAGCGGGGTTGGGAGGGGTAGCGGGGTGCACATCCACAATAGGCGGCTCGGCAGCAGGAATTACCCCGCCCCCACTTACCCCGCCCCCACCTACCCCACCTACCCCACTTACCCCGCCTACCCCTCCCCCTCCCCCTCCCCTTCACGCCCGCCACAGCTGCGCCTCGGCCTCGGCAATCAGCTCCGGCTGCAGCCGGTCACGGATCTGCGCCTCAATCGCATGCACAATCTGCAGCTCCCGCCGCAGCGTCTCCGACACGCGGGCCGTCTGGTCGATCCGCTCCTGCAGCTCGGCATCCGCGGGGAACCGTTCCGCGGCTCGGATCAGCGAGTCGAGCAGCGCCTCGTTGCTGCGGAGTTCGCGGTCGATTTCCCCCGCGCGGGCAAACGCCAGTTCCGCTTCCGTCTTCTCCGGGTCGACTAGCCCGATTAGGCAGTCGTGCGTCGGTTCCGAGCCGAACGGGATTGGGGGAGGGGTAGGGGTAGGTGGGGTAGGTGGGGTAGGTGGGGTAGGTGGGGTAGGTGGGGTAGGTG
>JAKTWI010000442.1:0-19535 GCA_030561065.1 Sporopachydermia cereana | reverse complement strand
TTTGAAGTTCCACACCCTTACTACTTCTTTACCAAGTGTTACCGCAAATCGCAGGACTCAGATACAACATGTCGATGTCAGACTCGGTTTCTGGTGGTCTCTCAGGTACCTGTCAAATGGGACTCCCCCTTTTAGATGGGACTCCCCCTTTTGGGTTTCCTTAAATGATGCTCCCATTGAGATCCCGATACGAGCCCTGGCAGCTAGTAATAGTGACGTTGAGGTCAAGCAGAAAGAAACATTCATCTGACTTAATTCTAACTTTGCAGAGCATCGCTTCTTCTCTGAGTCTAAGATGATCATAGGGCTCGGCCATCTGGTGCAATTTCCCGCTAAGGTTTACCGTTTACCTTCTAAGTCCGACCGGCGAAAGACACCTGCCAAGTGGGCGGCTTATCATGTTGGGAAAGTTGCGTAATTCAGAGAGAAAGCTAACCCATTCATAATCCACTGCAAGCAGCCCAGTTACCAAGTTACTGATCCCTCAAACCAGAACAGTACAGATTCCCATACATCCAACATGAATAGAGACGGAAGCAAATTGCTGAGTTGCATTCTTACACTCCCCACTCTATTCGCTGGTTGAATCTCTTTCCCAAAGAGGCAACTTTGGCAAATCCTATGTATGCATGGGAAGGTTGCAGGTATGCAAACAATTAATGACTGACAGGATGGTATTTGTTACTTGCAATTCAATCTATCGATAGCCAAAGTAAGTTGATGAGATTATGCAGAGTGAAATATGTGAGATGAAGTGGAGACCTTTTCAACTGCAGAGTGGAGGGTCTGGCAACACATGTCGAGTGATGGCTAATCGGTCTGAACCGTCGAGGAAGGTTTTCGGAGTTGTGCAGAGGACGATGGCTAAACGTTTAGGATGGACTTGAGGTTATCCAGTGAGAGAGAGGCTCTACAGGTTTTGGAGGGCAAAGAGGTTCAGCAGAAAGCATACATAGTGGCTGCTGTACAGATTTTCAGTTGAGAAAATGTTTTTTTGCAGTCTGGATTCATCTGCTTTTGAGTGTGATGCGTATCCCATGTGATTATGTCAAATTCGGAGGCAACTATTAGTGTTAAGGCGTGATCGGAGATTGCCAAGGGCCAGGGTGCCTAAAGGGTTAAAGCCGGTCGGGAGATGGCAAGAAGCGACGAGCATCCACTGTAAGCTTGCGAGGGTGGTGATCATTGCAAAGACATCTGCGAATGAATACAATGCACGCGCTTTCAGAGTTCAATGCCCATCCCCCATCACCTCATGTCAAATAATAGCACTCAGATGAGCATTGATGCCAGTCACTTTACTGGGAAGCTGGGAGGAGAAAAGTGGCGAGGGTCCTCGGTGTACGGAGGCAACTTTACCAACAGTACCGGTAGTTTGGACCTCATACAACAAGCAGGAGCCCATACAAACATCCCAGGCAATTCCAAGGCTGTTGAATCCATACGATGGTTATTTGTAGTCAAGCGGATTGAGTTGATGTAAGGAATTCCCTCATCAAGTTTCAGGCGGGGTACTCAGTTGCTTGTCAGATTGGAACCCGCCAGCTAGCACCCCCCGCATTAGGTTGAGGCGAGCTCTCCCTTGGAATAAGGTTGCTGCCACTCAAGCTTAAATTAGAGTTAGATGTTCATCGTTTACAGGGATCCGCCCCGTGGATGGGCCGCGGGCCTGAATTACACTAATGAAACAGGGTTTAGAGGAGATAAGACTGTTCGCCGAGTCAACGATTGGGCAGACTAAGGAGCTCAATAGTGATGAAAAGGTGGCTTGCAGATGTAGTAGCTTAACCAACAAAATGGGCTTTACTGGGCCCGAGAGTCTTCCTTTTCTCAAAATTTGACGTCAGGGCGTTCTGACATTTCTTCATTTAAAGTCCGAAATGTGAGATGGCCGAACTGCTGATCCACTTCCGCTTTTCCTTTTAGAGTAGTTTGTTTAGTGTGGTCAGCGTTAGAGTTTATTTTGAATGTGAAACCTTACAGCTCCGTTTTCGCTGGACAACGAATGAGCGAGCCAGTGAGTAATACCTGCAGCGTATGTTACTGGCGAGCTCATGTTGTAGAAATTGTTACGGCAGGCCCAGTTTCAAACTTGTGCTCAGAGATTGATTGCTAGTATTGAGGGCCTAGTAGTTATCGTCTCCCGTAGTTATCATTGGGATGACTTCCACTTCTCAATGCTTCTACAACTTTATGAACTCTGCTTACGACCTTGTCCTACAGGATTTAGAGGATCATAACCTGTAGCTGAGAACATGTCAACGTCTTCTAGAGAACGTATCAATGAGGTCTTAGTCTTATTCTCATATCTACCAGGGAACCACTAACATGCATTGTTTGCCTGCCAGACCAAATGAGCAAATTGATATCTGTAAACCTAAGAAGAAGCTGCGAAACATTGCGTTTTTGGTTTGCTGACCATCTTGAACAGAATATGGTCTACAACCATACCCCGGACGTACTAACCAGACTTCTTGCCAATGGCGCACTGAGAAAACAAACTTAAGTCTCAAACTTCCACCCACGACTCATAACTCTCTGTCAATCCTGTACTGCCCGCAACCTTACTTCTCACTTAATACAGAACATTTAACTCATTCAATAGCCTGAAGGTGTATTTCACTTCGTCAATCCTTCTCTCACTTCCCTTCAGAATTACACTCCATTCGGGAGTACCGCGGGAGTACCACAATATAGGAACCCTATACTTAGCACTATAGGCCCCATGAGATGAAACAGCACATCTGCCGCTCGAGCACCGCAGGAGCTCTTTTCCGAACAGCACTCAGGTCAACGCTCTGCTTTATTATGGCCAGCTCAAAGAATTTGTCAACTTCGATCTCGAAAGAGGGTCTGGAAATTATGTAATCATGTAAACTGATATCTCCAAACAACGTTAAGGTTCAAATCCTTGTCAAACCTTGCTGATCTTTATCCTTCCTAATCAGTCGCGCGACGCTCAAGGTTCCACTTCTCTTCCTAGTTCGGTACAGCTGCGATGTACAGTAAGGTTTAGTTTTGCACCAACTGTCTGCTTAGATCGGTGGGAGACACTCTAGTGAATTTTTCAGAGCATCTCGATGCTCATTCCAATTCAGTATTTCCACCCGCATTGCTTCCTGCAGGCTTGAAAGAGTGAATGTTTATAAAACCCCCATAACAGGCTGCTTTTTGCCCGGCTGTCCTCTCAAGGTGAAAATTGGAGACGGAGTCTGGGAAGTTCTGCTGTCTGTTCGTTTGCATGGTTTCCGCTCCAACTCTCAAGTCACTCTCTTATTACATCCCGATTCAGCGCTCCGAGTCAATTACCCAGCGAAACACTTCATCATGTCTGAAACGAAAACCTCTGGGCGAATCGCCAAGTCGAAACAGCTGAAAACAAAGTAGGTAGTCATTGAAGCTTCGTAGACATTTCTGCAGCTCAGTCACATCTCAGTCACATCTCAATCACCCAATAGCTGATTACTAACCACACCATAACTGCAGATCTCCATCATCCTGGGATCCCAGTGACGACCTACTGCTCCGTCATCTGAAAGAGAAAAAGAAGCTAGGCTGGAAAGAAATAGCCACCCATTTCCCCAACCGCACATCCAATGCTTGCCAGTTCAGATGGCGCAGAATCTCTTCAGGCACTCTCCGCAGAAGTGCGTCGGCAGTTCATTTCCTTCCCATCAACCATTTAATGCTGCCGAACGACTCTGCTTCTGCTCCCCACACCTCCTATACCCTCATGCACCATAACACGCCTCCCGAAATGCTCCGAGGCCATTTCACTCCGAGCCCCGGACTGGTGCCGCAGGCCACCTCGCACATGCAAAGCTCGCCAGGATACTTCACAGCAGAGGCTTCGTTCTTCCCTTCTCTGGACACATCAAATTTGGGAGCAGGCGCCCCAGGACCTCTCTACAGCCACCATCCTCTAGGGGTTCCTATGCCCGTGCCTGTGGCTCAACACAACTCTCCTTATCCCACGCCTCCTCCTCAGAACCCCATACACAACTTTGGCTACCAGATTTCCAAGCCTGCTTCCGCTGGCTGGACTAAAGAGGAAGAGGAGCTTCTGTCTTCAATGCAGGCTCGCAATCTGAGGATGGCTGAACTGAGCGTTCTGCTCCCTAATCGTTCCGAGGCAGAAATCAGAGCCAAACTGGAACTGTTGATGGCACCTGTGAGTCCCAAATCGGAAGCCCCTGCTCCCCTTGCTGTGGAAACAACTCTGCCTTCCGGTCAAAACCCCCACTATCCCTCCTTACTGCACACTGGGGCCCGAGTAATGCATGAGCGGCCGCCTATTCTTCCCAGTCTGGACTTTTCAAAGTTCCCCGCGGGTCGTGGGATTGAATTGCCGCCTCTGAAAAGTATCACCAACTTCCCTATTGTGTGAAGATTGGTTTGTCTTTCTATCAAACATCAGGGACGCCTGGTGGCAAAACGGTTCTTTCTACAATTTCAAAACTGCAACAGGTATATGCTATGGCGGGTTACAAGGTGTGTGGGTTGGATGACGAACTAAAAGAAAAGAATAGTATATTATGTATAATAAACTGACATGGGATTGACGCTGGACTGCTGGGATATTTGTTTCGCCACGTAGTGTGTGTGATTGATAGTTATACGATGTTGGGATCAAAAGTTGGGATGAAAAGACAGCAATCACAAAGCCACAGAAAACTGTCTCAAGAAGCCATCGACGGTGTGGGGAGAATACCAGATTTCATACAACAATGCTTCGCTTTCGAACTCGTATCAATAAGACAACCGCCGGATGAATTTTTAGGAGCATTCTCATAAACTAATAGTATTGATAAAATTCATCGAGAGCACCAGCATCTCTGAAATTTCAGCCTTCAGCAAACTAGGTTTCCATAGCCTGAATGAGTAACCACGATCGATGGTTCATCGATGACTAAAACCCCGACGGTTCTCCACCGAAGGTTCACCACACGTAAAAGGCTCTTCACGCCTCTAGAGGATAAGTCTTTTGTTGGATACTTTTTTGCTATGCCGAATTCCGAATCAAACAAGTGAGACTCCTTTTTGGTCTTCTTCGAGGAAGGTGGCTTGGAAGGATGTGTTGCGGCAATGCAGTCTCTGCAGGAAATCACATGCCAATGCATGTCATTGCATGTCAATGCATGCCATTGCATGATGACCCAGAGTGATTACCGTTTACATGAATGATTACAGTGTTTATTAGCAATCGTCATACAATGGGACAGTGACAAATACACACTCACACAGATTATCAGTCCTTCTCGGCAGCATGTCAATCTCTCTTACTCTAATCTGAGCAAGTCTCTACTGCTTATCAACGAATCAACTCCGCGAGAGATGATCAATCGTGCTGTGCTGACCCCTCGGGCATGTCGGACGATGTTCCGTCTGAAAGGCGGTCCACTATTAGGACTGCGGGTGACGAGAAGATGTGTCTCAGCATCAACTATCTTGAAAGCACCACTGGAGCCACTGTCTCCCGCTCCACCACCGCCATCACTGGGCCAAAGTTTGCTGAATGACACAAGGGCTCTTATTCATATCGAAGGTGCAGACTCGCACAAGTTCCTGAATGGGTTGGTGACTAATGTTGTCCCTGAGCCCCCCACAGGTAATTTTGCAGCCATACTGAATGCAAGAGGCAGACTAATGTGTGATGTGTTTGTATATCCACAGGTGGGGAAAAGCCTGAGCTACTTTGTTGATTGTGATAGAAAGATTCTCAACAGCCTGGTGAGTCTGATGAAGATCCACAAACTGAGATCTGATGTGACAATCACAGCTGTCGATGATGGCGCAGCAGACTTATTGTACCTGTACAACGACATTGACCCTGAACAAAGCCGCGTGCTGCTGGAACAATTACAAACTGCAGGGATCAGCTTGATGGCCGCTACGTTTGACGAGAGAGCTCCTGGATTTGGACTGCGAATGATCATATCTCAAAACGATAGAGAGGCAGTGTTGCAGCAACTATCACAGCATTATCCCAATGTCGCATCCAATCAGTTGACTATCAGAAGGTATCTGAATGGTATTCCGGAGGGCGTTTCCGAAATCACACCCTATCAGACGTTACCGATGGAGTATGACTTTGATTACATGTGCGCCATCAATTTCGAGAAGGGATGCTATGTTGGGCAGGAATTGACCATCCGAACAAAACACAGAGGTGTAGTTCGAAAGCGAGTGGCACCGGTGAGGTTTTTCGACTTTTCCCAGGCTCGTGATGAGGAGCTGGAGTTGCAATATGACCCGGACGATCCGGTGAGCCGCAGTCTTGATTCGGGTAGGTACTTCAGAGATCTCACCATCACATGTGAAGCCGAAGCTTCGGCCTCTGAAGCGGCTTCTCCATTTGCTCCGTCGCCTTTCGCTCCGAAATCCGATAAAACAGAGAGTAAAACAGTCAAATCAAAGGCAGGGACGATCATAGGAGCATCGGGCAACATTGGTTTGGCCCTGATACGTTTGGAACAGTTCTCCAAACCCGGCAAGTTCTATATTGATGTTCCCAACTACTTGGATAATCGAGTGCGTCGGCTAGGGGTTAAAGGCTTCGCTCCATGGTGGTGGCCTGAAGACCAGTGACTTTCCGGTGAGTCAAAAGCTTCCAGATAATCCAGATTTCTTGTATATACAGCCTGGTGAAGGTCTAGTACACTACACATTACTGCATGTCCCAATAAACATTTTTGTATGATTAATTCATTGCTAATGCTATACAGATCAAAGACAGGACCGTGTAGGCGAGTAACAGTATTCAGCCGTCTCCTCCGTGTACAAACAATAGCGGCAACCAATAAACCCTTTTCATTATAGTAAGGATCTTTTGATACTCCTTAACGGTTGGACTTGGCAACACGCTCCAACTCGTCCTTCTTCTTGATGGCGTAAGAGTTCGAAGAACCCTTGGCAGCGTTGATCAGCTCCTCAGCCAGGCATTCAGAGATGGTCTTGATGTTTCTGAAAGAGGCCTCACGGGCACCAATGGTCAACAGAGCAATGGCCTGGTTGACTCTTCTCAGAGGAGAGACATCGACAGCCTGTCTTCTGACAGTACCGGAAGAACCAATTCTGGTGGAGTCTTCTCTGGGACCGGTGTTGATGATGGCATCGACAACAACTTGAAGAGGGTTCTGGTCGGTCAAGATGTTGATGATCTCCAAAGAGTGCTTGACGATTCTGACAGCCTTCAACTTCTTACCGTTGTTTCTCCCGTTCATCATGAGAGAGTTGGTGAGTCTCTCAATGATGGGGCACTGGGACTTTCTAAATCTCTTGGCAGCATATCTACCAGCAGAGTGTGATGTGAAGACGGGTTGACGGATCTGAATGTAGTCAGTGAGAGAAATGTCCTTGACAATGACATCCTCAAAAGTCCACTTGTTGAACAGCTTCACGGAGCCGGAAGCAGACTTTACATCAGCAGGGAAGTAAGTCGCCAGTTCCACCTCAGGAGCCTGTTCAACGACTTCTTCAGCCTCTTCGACGAACTCCTGGTACTCTTGTTGTTGTTCTTCTTCAGACATCTTGACGTCGAGTTATGCTTCTGCTGATATCAATACCCAACTTGAGCTGATTAAACACAGATACTGCTGACAATAAAAACTCTCGCTCAAATCTTCTGCCACGCCACTTCAACAAGAGCCCTATAATCACCTATCGTTTGATGTATCACCTTCAGCCAGTATGTGAAACTTACCGGACCTAGCAACATCCGCAGAGTCCATGCTGCCGTTCCGCCCTATCGCGCGTCACTTGGAAGCGAGTGACATTTTGTCGACTCACTCTGAGTATAATTCATACCGGTGTACTTTTAAGTACAGTCAAAACTGACCCTACATGCCTGCACGTGAAAGAAACAGGGCTAACACTTTCCCAAATTGGTAGGTATTTAAAGTTCATCTACCCCACATTTCTCCGCCAAACTATAAACCGCCTGGCTGAGCGGATCAATTTATATCCAACCCTTTCTATGTCATTTTTGCCTCCGATGAGGCTTTTTCTATGGGGATTCCAATCCATCGATGGTGTCGCTGGGATATGCAATAATGACCTTGAGCATCCCAATGAGGCTTGGTGTACCTCACAAACAATAGCGGGGACGGCTGATAGGTGAAACCGCATCACAGGTGGGAGACAACAGAGACAGAAAGTGGAGCAATCAGCAAGGCTAGCGAACTTTACAACTTTCTAGGAATTGTTAGCTGTGATGTTGGATTATAACTAGTCTACTGGTGCCACTGATATGACTCCCACACATAGCCATTGTCACTCACAAGCAGTTCATCTCTGATCTCAATCATCAACACTGCTCAGAAAACCACGACAAACAGCAGCTCCTCTACAGCCTGGAGGATACTCCTTAAGACACTATCCTGAATACCTTCTACTGTCCCTACCTCAAGTGACACATCTCAGAAGTCTCTTGTAACCCCCACAATGGCCTCTGGTATCACATTTGCCCACCAGGACAAACTACCCAAACTCCCTATCCCTCCTCTTGAAAAGGCATGCCAGAACTACCTCCGAGTTCTGGAACCTCTACAAACTCCCTCAGAACACAATGCCACTGTGGATGCCGTGCAACAGTTTCTGACCGATGCCGGACCTATTCTGGACGCCTATCTCCGCCAATATGCATCCGCTCGAACCAGCTACATTGAGCAGTTCTGGTACGACTCCTACCTGGCATTCGACAATCCTGTCGTGCTGAATCTCAATCCCTTTTTCCTCATTGAGGAAGACCAGACCCCCACCAAAATCAACCAGGTGTCTCGGGCCGCCGCCCTGACGTGCTCGGCGCTCCGGTTTGTGCGGGCCGTGCGCCGGGAAGAGCTGCCGCCAGACACGGACCGCAACGGCAACCCGCTCTGCATGTACCAGTACTCCAAGCTGTTTGCCAGTGCGAGGATCCCGTCTGGTGCAGGCTGCACTATGCAATCGGATGCCAGCGCCAAGCATATTGTTGTTCTTTGCGAGGGCCAGTTCTATTGGTTTGACGTACTGGACGACGATGCCAATCTCATCATGTCCGAAAAGGATTTGGCCCTCAACTTCCAGACGATCCTCAACGACGCCCAGGAAAGTACCCTCAACGCTCCGGAGGAAGTGGCCCGGAGCTCCATTGGGGTGCTGACTGCCGAGTCGCGGGCCGTGTGGGCCAGCTTACGTGATAAAATAATGATGGAGGCTGCCATTGACCCTTCCGACGCCACCCGCACTCTGAATGCGGAAAACCTGGCGGTGGTGGACTCTGCTCTCTTTATTGTGTGTCTGGACGCGGAGGCTCCCACGGACATTTCCGAGCTGTGCAAAAACATGCTCTGCGGCTTGTCCGTCACTAAAAACGGCATTCAGGTCGGCTCGTGTACCAACAGATGGTACGACAAGCTGCAGCTGATCATCACTGCAAACGGAAGCGCGGGAGTCAACTTTGAGCACACAGGGGTAGACGGCCACACTGTGCTGCGGTTTGTGTCGGATGTGTATACGGACTCCATTTTGCGGTTTGCCAAGTCCATCAACGGAACGACCCACTCCATTTGGGCCTCCAACTCTCCTGACCCCTCCCTGCGGTCTCCGGACAGCTTTGGTGATGTGTCCACAACCCCGCGGAAACTGGAATGGAACATCAACCCGGAAGTTGCCCTGGCTATCCGGTTTGCCGAGACTCGGATGGGCGACCTGATATGCCAGAACGAGTTTGAGTGTTTGGAGTTTGCCGGATACGGCAAAGACGAGATCAAGCAAATGGGGTTCTCTCCGGACGCGTTTGTCCAGATGGGGTTCCAGGCGGCTTACTATGCACTCTACGGGAGAGTAGAGTGTACATATGAGCCGGCAATGACCAAGAAGTTCCTCCACGGACGCACCGAGTCTGTCCGAACGGTATCCCCAGAGTCGGTGGAGTTTGTCAAGACGATGTGTGGCAACGGGTCAGCGCTTCTGAAGCTGGCAGCTCTCCGGAAGGCTTGCGACCGCCACACAGCCACAACAAAGGAGTGTATGGAGGGAATGGGACAGGACCGGTATCTCTATGCTCTTCTGTGTGTATGGAAACGGCTGTCGGACGATTTTTACCGAGAGTTGGCCGGAGACGGCTACTCCGGACTGGAGGAGCGGCTGGGCCAGTTCCGCTTTGGGAATAATGCCGAGGATTCCGGGTCGGAAGATGAAGAAGCTGATGATACTTCTTCCACAGGATCTTCCGGCAGTGAAGACAGTCTGCTGGACCGCACGCCACTGCAGAATAGAACAGACAGTGAAGTGACGAATCCCCAGGATTATTCCGAGTCACTGGCCGATCAGCTGGCAGAGGAACTGGATGCCCATACAAACGGCGGCAAGGGGTTCTCCAGAAGAAACTCTGGTAGGGAATCAAAAACCTCCAGTTTGTTAACCTTCGAGAATCTGAAACTGGTGGCCCAAACAATCCCGTCTATATTTGCCGATGAGGGATGGGACAAGCTGAACAACAGCATTCTATGCACATCCAACTGTGGAAATCCGGCATTGAAGATGTTTGGCTTTGGGCCCACAACCCCAGGAGGATTTGGGCTTGGGTACATCATTAAGGAAGACTCCGTTACTGTATGTGCCTCCTCTCGGCACCGCCAAACACGACGTTTCCTAGAAACCTTAGAGTGGTATTTCAAAGAGGTGCGGCGAATGTGGGCTACTGTACATTTGTCTGAGGTTCAAACGTCTGAACGTGATGTCAAGAAGGCTGTGGGTGCTGATGAGGGCAATTTTGTTTTAGGAGGATACGGCTATTTCGATGTGGGTGACTTCGTTCCGTCCTCTGGGACGGCCACGCCAGTGCATTTGGCAGGCCACAATATCGGAAGGAAACTGAGGTTGGCTGAGTATTGAGAGAAGTGGTTAAGGTGGAGTAGGTTTCAGCTCATAGTAAGTTGCCTTAAAGATGTGAATCATGTGATTGCATATGGAGGTTTATGAAATCTTTAATGGAACAGGATTGGCTGGAGTCAAATGAGACAGGCGGGTTTCTGAGTATGCAGATAGCTTAATGATTTAATGAGTTAAGAGTTGATATTATTGAGTGCGCACCAGAGACGTAAGACGGATGATGCATTACGCATGGTTGGTTTCTCAGGTAAACTCACACACAATCTCTCTCTCAGAGAGGGTATCTTAGTCATCTTCCTGATCAACATTTTGCCTGTGTAAATCCTCCATCCGGTGACAATTTCAAAATTGCCATTTACTCGCTATCAGAGTCGCCTGCCACCAGCTCAGGTATCTCGAAATCGTCATCCGAGTCGGAAGCAAAATCGTAGTTGATAGCCGTAGCAGCTGGCTCGGTATCCATTTTCATCTCTGTCTCTTCTGCGGTTTGCTCAGAGGTAACTTCAACAGCTGGTGTCACAGTTGGTAACTGTTCAGCGGGAATCTCCGGTTGCATTTCCACTTCAATGTTACCTCCTTTAGCACCTTCAGCACCTTCAGCACCTTTAGCACCTTTAGCACCTTCCTGTTGTTCCTCCTCATTCGAAACAGCAACTTCTACCGGAACCCCAGAAGTGAAAACCGAATCAGCTTTCTGTGATGTGACTGTCTCTTCAGGCTCCTTAACCTCAACCACCTCCAGCTTGATTCTTTTCGTTCCTCTCTCCAGCCCGCTTTCGCTTTCGTCTTCAGACATATCCCCGTCAGTTCTCTCCACATCAGTTCTACTTCTCTCTCGGCTATCTGACTCCTCCAGTCTTTCATCATAGTTTGTGTCAATTGAAGCCCCAACCAAAGGGGCATTGCGAACAACTGGCGGCAACCGGGGATGCACAAGAGAGCTCAGAATGTCATTGTACTGGAATAGCTGCAAAGCTATTGGCAGAATACTTGCCGCCTGGCCGGTAGGAGGGTACAGGCAGCATGTGATAATCAGCTGCTCAAGCGCAGGAGACACTTTGCCCTGGCTGAGGTACACACCCTGTGCTGGGGAGATTTTTCTCTGCGACTGCAGAACTGCTGTTATGATTGCAAAGCGAGCAATCAGCGTGTAGAAGTGGTTATACGACTGTTTCTTCTCGCTGTTGCAGGAAACAAGAATCACCTGCCGGAAGAAAGAAGCCACCAGCTCCACATACTGCAGCTCAGGAACCACAGCAAACAGCTCCGGGTTCGAAATGACATCCGACATGGCTGACGAGGCCTCCTTGGAGCTGAGAATGTTGTTTCCCCCACGGGAGGAATCCATCAGCAGCTGCGGCATCCGCACATGCACAGTGGAAAGCGCTCTGTTGCACAGCAGAATCAGAAATTTGGAGCCCGAGTTGCCAGCAGAACCAGAGTTTGAGGTCTCTTGCTGTGGGATCCGTCCAGTGAGGCTCAAAATGTTTGTCACAGCTTTCAATACATAAGGGAGAACTGTCTCAAAGTCGCTTTCCAGGTAATCAGACTGTGCGCTTTTGGGTGGCTTAGAGGTGCTGAGACTCACAAAGTACTCCAAGTCAGCCATAGTCTCAGGAATATACTGCAGTACGCCTCTTTGGAAGTTTCCAATAAGAAGATTGAGAAGATGCAGTGCGGCCTTATGAACAGGGACGAATGCCACAGACAGCAGTTTCTCCGTAACCCCAACAGGGACGGACACAGCAGAGCGGGTGAAAAACTGCGCCCGCGTGTTCAGACTCAAACAGAGCGTCACCAGTCTGAACAGCCTGTCGAACTTCACTTGCACCAGAACTGGTGTCGGCTGAGTGATGAAGCAACATAGTAGAGACATTAATGTCTTGAAGTGGTCTTCCAGCAACACATTCAATCTCTCGCTTTTCGTCAGTCCCTCCGGCAGGTCAGTTGAGTTGAGCAGAAACGCTTGCCGCTTTTCGGCAACAGCCTCATTGTTGTGTCCCAGGAACTGACTGAACAGCCGTAGCACCTCATCATCCGTCCCTGCTGACAAGTCCAGAAAGTACTCCTCCAGCGATAGTTTCAGCACATATACAATCTCCAAAACAATACTGTCAATCGCCTGCGACCATTCTTTGTCCTCTTCACCTTTGGACGCTGCCAGGTACAAACTGGCATATGCATTGAACAGCACCCTCCGTTCAGAGCGAGTGAACGATTTCAGCACTGCAGCCTGCTGGAACAGCCACTTCAGCTTCTCATAGAACTTGCCCGTGTGAGGTCTGAAAGTCGTGGAATTCGACCTCAGAATTGTCGTCAAAGCGGCCACAGCCGCAATTGTTAGGCTTCTGTCCTCCATAGCAGTGTAGAGAGCGCCTATCAGGGCGGGCAGCTTAGGAGTCAACAGCTGACGGGTGAAACTCAGTTTGCCACTGCAGAAGTTCACAATGTCTATCATCGTCGCAATCGCAGCCTTCCGTGTGACATATGAGTCCATATTAGAGGTTTGGATGGTTTTGATCAGAGTGTTCATCCAATCGGAACCATCAGTGGCCAAACAGACTGCATTGTTGGCGATGGAGATACGACAGATCTGCACAGCGCAGTACCGCACACTGGCGTTTTTGGACTTCATCAACGCGGTAACACGTTTCGTGTACTTCTGAATGCTGTTTTTATTCTCCTCATTTTTCAGCACAGCTGTGGTGTTTAATAGATCCACTATCAATGCTAGGTTGCCTGGCAACCCAGACAGATATGTCTTGGTAACCAGATCCAGCCCCGGTGTCTCTCCTCTGGCAAACATTTTTGAGAGTCCAACTGTTTGAATTGATGCCAATCTGAATCGCTACTCTCTCTAAAAACTCTCCATATATTCGTAGTAACCCTTTGTTGTTTTCAGTATCATTGATTCTCCATACAAACAATTTTTTTTTCGCAGGAGCTAACATTGACTGTCCAAAAACACCCCCTTCGTTTGTTCCTGCGATTATCCAGATCTCCGATATTCAGTCTCCGCTTTCGGCTCATAGTTTCCGGTATGCCAGTTACCACAGTGAGTACTTATCATCATGTGTTCCCCGCCTATCTTGCAGGGCAACTGGAAGCCTGCGGAAGGCAGTTCTAACCGCCTACGACGACAAGATACTGGGACAATAAGGATTTGATTGATGTCAGTAAACACCAGAGCAACAACATGAATCTTCAGGAATCAGCAACATCACGGCGGGTGTTGGCTTGATTTGTGGGACTCTTCTTGCGGGGTGTTTTGTACGGACTGAAAGGGACATTGTGTACTGCGCTCCTCGCCTCTGACTGTATAAGGCCATCTCAGACGGACGGGGCTGTTATCTATACTGTGCGGAGAGAACATCATTGGTGATCTGAGGCGATTGAGTGTGGCATTTGGTTGCTCGAGAGCGTTTACAGAGTGTTTGAACAGAGTTTGCACGGCATTGTGTTGATAATTTTCCAGCCTTCATTGGCCAGCTGTCTCTATAACTGGGAGTGCAATTGATTGCGGGTTCACACTGATCTCCGAGTATGGCGAAACCTATCACCACGGGGCAGGTGTTCCTATTCATCCCCAACCTGATTGGATACTCCCGAGTCGTTTTTGCATTGGCCTCCTTGTACTACATGCGATGGCATCCCAAGTACTGCACAGTGTTGTACTCCATATCATGTCTGCTGGATGCGCTGGATGGAGCTGCGGCCCGCAAGTTTGGCCAGACGTCATCGTTCGGTGCCGTGCTGGATATGGTTACTGATCGGTGCACCACGTCTAGTTTGATCTGCTTCTTGTGCGTGGCATATCCGCAATACGCCATTGTGTTCCAGCTGCTGATTTCCCTGGACCTGGCCTCGCATTACATGCACATGTATGCCAGCATTACGTCTGGAAGCAGTTCGCACAAGAAAGTGGGCGAGGACTCCTGGATTCTGAAGATGTACTATACAAATACGAAGGTGCTTTTCCTGTTTTGTGCGGCGAACGAGCTCTTTTTCCTGGCGCTGTATCTCTACTCATTCCCTCTGAAAACGCCACCCAACTTGGGGTATCTCTATGGAGTTCCGCTGAGCTACGCAACGCTTATTGGAATTGTCACCTTCCCCATGTGGGCTGGCAAACAGATCATCAATGTGATTCAGATGATTAGAGCCGCAAAAATACTGGCGGAAAGAGACGTTGAGGAGAGAAACTCCAAACTACAAAAAGACAACTAATTCATTCATTGGCTGAAGGGACGCTACCTTCCCGTCGCACTCATTTGGATGCCTGTGGCCACTACAACAAGAATGGTACGTCGCACTGCATCCCACAATAAACGACACATAAGTTTGGGGTTAGAACACTTGAAGAAGAGATTTGTTAACAGTGACATTGAACTCAATGTATTAAAATGTATTCTATATGTTCATTAGTGTTTTCAGTTAAATCAATGAACAGAATCCCACATTGAGAGACATTCAATAACACCTCCACTTGAACCGCGTAATGACTCTTCCAAGAGAAAAGAGAAAACAATCATAGATAAGGTCAGCTGACCAAATCACAAACGAGAGTAAAAGGGGTCAGAAATCATCCTATAGAGCGTCCGTTATGTAACAAGGTAAGGTGCGCCGAACGCCATCACCATCTTCGTCAACCCAGCTCCGTCAAGAGCATTCACGACAGGAACCTCAAAAGAGGCTCAACCGCCATGGGGAAAACGTAAGCTGATACGCCAGGATTTCATCATGTAGTTATAAAAACTTGGAAGGTCATTACTGAGGAAAAAAAGACTCCAAAAGCCTCTTCTCCCGTCTCCAATAACAATGGCTAGGAAGAATAATCTCGCTCTATCTGAAAATCTTTTTGTAGGTGCGCGTAGAGACAGAAGGAGACGCGAGGGTCACTCAGGCATCTGCCGCAGTACTTATCAGCACTGCGTACCTATCAGCATTGACATAACGTCTCCTCCTGTTATGAGATGTGACAAGCGAAGAGGAAATTTTTTGTTTACTATGGAAAGTGAAATGTTCAAGCGAATGAATGATATGAATGACTATCCTAGGGGGCTTAATGGCTGATTGAGTGCTTTCCCGTTGTCGTTGTGGATCGGAGTAAGGAACTGGGCTAGTACGGTATTACTACAGCCCGCTGATTTCAAACAAAATGGCCAAACTTACGAGTCCAAAGAAGCGGGTTGTCTCCCGCAGCAATCCTGGCAAGGCCAGTAAGAGTACTCCTCAAGAAGCCAGTTTGCCAGACAAAGAGGGGATTTTGGAGCTGGCAAAGCAAATTGAAGAATCACCTAAGTATTACAACAACCTGTCTGTTCTCAACAAGTACCTTTCCACAGTGACCAAAAAGATCAGACAGGGTGACACCAGCAGCAGCAATGAGGATCTGGAGGAGCTGCTGCTTTTGTTGGCCACCAGTCTGTTCCGGTGTTATGGCAAACTGATGAAGAAGGGCGTTTTAGTGGCTGCAACACACAACAAGCTGGCTGCACCGGAAGATGACAAAACGACCTCATCGGTCTCCACCGTCAGCATATGGCTGAGGCAAAGATACAATGAGTACATTTCTCGGCTTCTAAAGCTGATCAGATCGCCTATAAGCAACGACAACTCCGAAAAGAGCACAGCGATTGCGATTGCTATGGTGTCGGTGTTGATGAGGATGGTGAAGGAGGAGTCGATATATTTTGCCCCAAATGCTGGTGAAGCCTATTTCGCCACAGGACTGTTTCGATCAATAATCGAAAATCTGCTACTGGCACCCCTGAACTACAATACTGAGGAAGGTGATGCCATTATTGAAAGTTTCACAGAGCAATTCTTTGAGAAGTATAACGACATTCGATACTACTTCTTCACTGAAACCGCAGAGGCTGTGCATTCTCTGAGAGAAACGCTGGACCCTTCAGAGCAAAGAGTTCTATTCCACTCCATCTTCATCATTCTCTCTTCGATGAAAACACTGAGCGTGGAAGAGAAGCCGGAAGATGACGAATCCTCCAGCAAAAAGGACACGTTTTGGGTGTCAAACCCTCCTGTGAAGGCCACAAAGGAAGGAGCTATGAAGACTGGGTTTCAGAAGGTGTGGATTGAATCACTCAAACTTTCGCTAAGCAGCTCTGAATACAAGTCTGTGCTGTTTATTCTCCACAAGCGCATTATACCATTTTTTGCCAACCCTCAGATGCTCATGGATTTCCTTACGGAGTGCTATGATTCTGGCGATGGTGTGATTCCTGTTCTGGCCCTCAACGGACTGTTTGAGTTGATCAGAAAACACAACCTGGATTACCCCAAGTTCTACAGCAAACTCTACTCGCTTTTTGATCACAATCTCCTGCATATGGTCTACAGGTCAAGATTCTTCCGGCTTTCCGACCTCTTTCTGTCGTCCACACATCTTCCTGCAGCAATAGTGGGATCATTTATCAAACGGATGTCTCGCATGGCTTTGACTGCACCACCGGCAGGAATTGCTATTGTCATCCCTTTCATATACAATTTGATGAAACGCCACCCCACATGCATGATTCTCATTCATCGGCCTGGAGCATCAGAGCCAGGCTTTGTTGATCCTTTCGATGAGAAGGAGACCGATCCTCTGAAAACAAGGGCTTTGGAATCGTCACTATGGGAACTGGATTCCCTCACTAGCCACTACCAGCCGAATGTGGCTACTCTGGCTAGAATCTTTGCTGAACCTTTTCGCAAGCCGAAGTACAATTTGGAGGATTTCCTGGACCTAAGTTACTCTACAATGTTGGATGCGGAGAGAAGCAAAAGACTTCGTGATGACCGACTGCCAGCCATAGAGTTTGAGGAATGGGACAAAACTTTGGCAGACAAAACAGAACGTGAAAGCGGATCCGTACAGTTGGAGGAGTGGGTTCTTTGAGTGTCAACAACACTCGGAATAGCATATTAATGTGAAAGTATTCATCAAAAGAGTCATACCGTGTATTTGTAGTTCTTCCTTTCCACACATTACAACATTTAAAGAGTTCCTGAGGTTCAGTCACCATCACTAGGGCCTAAACTCCCTCGGCCGAGCATGCAAATCATAAATATACCCCAGGTCATGCAATACGTAAACATCCATCTAATATACATTTGAGCCATAACTTGCGCCTGTGCTCAGAGCGTGTCTGCGTCTCTCCAAAAGCTTCCACGTGATCATCTCATTCATCACGGGTGCTGGAAAGACACCCGATATGTTTTCATCATCCGCAGGGCCGCCTCGTAAAACCAGATAGACAGAGCGCTTGTCGGGGCTGCTTTCAGCAGCGAGACAAAGTAGCCCTTGTAAAGACCCCGAACACCCTCCTGACGTAAGATAATAAGAAAGCAGCCAGCGATGCTTTTGGGATACCTGGGCACACCCTTCACAATGTATCTCAGGCGGTCAGGGCCTTGCACTTGCATCCTCCTTCTGACCAGATCCAGAGGGAACACAATTCCCTTGGAAACAATGCCTGCAATGATTCCACACAACGGCTCTACCAGTTTTCGATCCAGAAAGGGCTCCAGAAGCTTGCGGGACATTTCGTAGGAGAAAAACAGTGATCCCATATAAGGGGCCACGGCTGCTAAAGCCGGAGATAGCCCGGAATAGAACCCTCTGACACCTTCTCGGGTGTATATATGGCGCACAGCATGCGGGATGGATCGGAATATGCGGTCGCTGCCGTTGCCTTGAACAGCAAAACGGGTGCGCAGAACATCAAATGGGTATGTGGCAGCAACACTGGTGCAGCCAGCCGTAGCGCCGGAGATGAAAGACTGAGCCGCAGACGGCAGCTGGAAGGAATATGTCTGCTGCAGCTGATTCAGCAGCTGGTTGCTGATGTTGTACGTTGAGAACTGAACCGCACCATATAGCAAATAGAGCATCTCGGCCGATATATTACCCTTCCAGAACCCTCTCAAGCCTTCTTCTCTGATAATTGTTCGTATGGATTGGATTAGGCCATTGTATTTTGTTTCTTTGCCAGACTTCACTTGCAGCTGGAATCTGATTTTCAGCACATCCAAAGGAGACACAACCAGTCTATTTGCAAAAGACATCACATCCCTTCTGTTAGAATTTTATGTTTTTAAAGCACCTTTTTGATTTGATCACTCGAGGCCATTTCCTCTGTATCTCTTACCTCACAGCAGCTCCTGAAAAGGCACCGCATATGACAGCATCTCGATTGTCCACCAGCGATTCTCTGTTCAGGTGGTCACCAGACATATTGAGAGTGGCTCAGTGCTTCCATATACGCTGCGATGTCTCTCTGAGTCAGTTGGTGATGATGAAGTTAGCAGTGGATTGCTATTGAGATCATCATGTACTATGGATCTCAGGACATGCAAACGCTTGTAAAGGGTTCCGAGATATTCTCTTACAGAACAAACAGAAGAAAGGAGCCTTTGAGCAATCAAATGGAGCTTCAATTACGAAGTTTTACTGCAATATCAACAGTCCTTACCTTTCGTTCTTCTGCTATTGCCTTCTTACTATTATGTGCCATCTCTATAACGGAATAATAACTTGCATATACTCTATGCTTTTACCCGAAAAAGGTTCCGCAGTTGAAACCACTCGTAGAGGGGCAGGGGACAGTGGTGGCTAGAGTCAGATCCGAAGGATGGAAGAAATGAAAAATGAGCCGCTG
>JAKTWI010000441.1:0-19546 GCA_030561065.1 Sporopachydermia cereana | reverse complement strand
TCATATCACCTCCTGTTCTGCCCCCGAGAAAGAAACCGCCAACTCTACAAGACAAACCGTCTCCGTCTGTACAAAACAAATCAAGCGGTAAAATTTCAGCGGGTGATACTACCGGCAATTCAAATTCACAAGAGGAAGCTCCTAGGCTGCCATCAAGAAACTCTACGATAGGCTCTGAGTTGCCACCTCGGAAATCATACTCTGAAGGCAGTTTCCCGGTTGTGATGCCGTCATCTCAGAACGACTATGGACAACTGGGGATTGATAAAACCAACAGTTTCCGGCTGCGGCTGATGATGGCTCGGCAGGAGCTGCCGGGTTCTATTATGCTGGAGACGTGGTGCGATGGGACGGATTTGCTGGACAAGACGGCAGTTTTGATGGACGAGATTGAGGTTCTGGGAGCCGGCGCTGCACATAATCATGGAGCCATGCTGGCGGAACAGCAGAGGTCTCTACAGAGCAAGAAGGCTGCTGCGGGAGAAGCGGAGAAGTTGGAGAAACTCGTTGATCTTTAAGCGCTATATGAAAGATGGAATGGAAAGGGTAGTGAAAGAAGGATCGGGAGGTCATTAATGAACATTGAATGCGTTATCAAGGTGATGATGTGAGTTTATCAGAGGATTCTTTTGTAGGCGAATTCTGATCTGTATAATTCTCCTCTATCTGATGTAACAACATCAGATAACTATAGGAATATCGAACAGCTTACATTAAGTTGAAAGGGAAATGGTAGAAAGATTAAGGTCATTAGAACAATATGAGAATCCCTGCTTAACTCGCATTGACTAACATTTTGTGGTTATATTCATGAGTTGCCGTTCGCAGTTACTGCTTCAGCTGTTGGTGTCTCTGGTTTGGCTGCATTCTTTTCGACAGGTTGCTTTGAAGTCGTCAAATTTTCTGCTGGGTTGGCGTCAGCCGATTTGGAATTTGCAGGAGCGGCTGGACTATCGTCAGGGAACACCACATTATCACCATCACCATAATCCTTAACTTCTCCTTCGTCCACATCCTCCACAGCAGAGCGGAACTGCTTCAAATCCCAAATAGTACCATGCGATCCATCATCGTTCTCCTCATCGAATTCACCATCCACACCACTGCGGTATTTGCCGCTCTGCAGCACCTGTCTACCTGTGAGCTGTTTGGCCTTCTTCTGGGCGTCTTCGGCATCTTTCTGTTTCTGGGCATTCCGCTTCTTCTTCCATTCATTAAACGTCTCCAGAGTAACAGGCGTAAGATTTTTCGGCAGCTTGTGTCGTTCCGTCTCAATGAAATCTTCCAGAGTGATTTTGGGAGCCGATTCTGCCGCCAGCTTCTCCAGTCTCCGTTGCTCTTTAGTCTTGAGAACAAACCCTGGAGGAAGCGAATGTTTGTATTTACAATTGTCTCCTCCATTGGGGCATACCCAGAACCAGCCGTACTTGCCGTTTTCGACCGCCTCGATGAAATACTTGCACACAATGTCTGTGGTGGTTCGCGGGTTGCCGTGCTTTGATAGAATGACGTCTCGCAGCTTGGCTTCGTCCCATGTGTCCATTGTATCTTTCTCCTTCTCTTCCCGCACATCTGTATACAGATCCTTCTTTGCCACCTTGCGGCCGGCTTCCAGGTTGTGGCTAAACTTGCATTTTGCGCCTTTTGTACAGGTTCCTTGTTTGTAGAATGCGCAAACAACAGATTTGGGATCGACACCGAAGGGGACTTTCTGTTGAATAATGGGATTAAAAAGAGCGGCGGCTTCTGCCTTTGCCTGGGCAGCGGCTTTCTTCTCCTCGGCTTTCCTCAGGGCTTCCGCCTCCTTCCGCTTCTTCATTGCATTTTCCTTAGTTTGGGCTTCCACCTGCTGAACATACTTCTGTACTTTGCTTGATTTGTTCTTGTTTTTCAGCCCAAATGTCTTGTCAGCGGCACTCTGGCTCTTCTTGGCCGCCTTGGACTTGTCCGGTCCTTTCTGCTTCTTAGGCGGCATTGTGAGGGTACTTTTGAGAGAGGGAGGTAGGAAACTTGATGAACTACTAAATTGCGATGTCCAGCAAACAGGTCGATGTATTGATTAGTCTCCAGACACCTTTTGAACTCTTATGATGTCCCTTAAGATGTCCCTTATCTTCTCACTCACAAGACCTAATTGCTTCCACTATGCCCACAAGTCTCTCGCCCGCTCCGATAGTTAAGTGGAGAATGCTGCCAAATTACCACCAATAATTCGTTGCAGATACCAGATATGAAGTTCCCCGAATGACAACCAAAGGGAACATGAACAATACACTTAATAGCCTCCATCGCTTCTTCTTCTTCATTGATGCTTGGACTATTCGTCTCGCCGTAAAACTTTTTCGTGGAATAGTGAAGAAACGCACGGAGAGAGACTCGATGTTCCTGCACACGTGACGTAACTTGGCGTCTCCTCCTCAGCCAGTATAATGTATGACATAATCGCAATTTAAAGACGGGCGCTTCAAGTGGTTTTTCTTCATGATGGGCAGTTCCGGTGATGTGACCATTTGATTGTTGCAACAGTTGAGGTTGATTGAATGATTTTTTGTGTTTTGGTAGTTTGGCTGGTTGACTGCAGGTCTGTTAGAGAAGACTTTCTCTTGATGCCTGTCCATCCAAAGTGGTAAAGAGGGAAAGGATTGGGGATCATTGATTTGAGCTTCAGTTGCCTGAGTCCGCTGAATGAAATCATCAGTCTAAAGCGATTCATAAAAAATAACCGCTGCTTTGTGACGAGGTTAGGAAACAGAAAGTATGCAGCGCGGAAGACGGATTCCCCTGCTGCTCAACTCACTTGGGTTCAAAGCTGCGGTGACCTCTGGCGTCATCCTGGCAGCCTCCTATGCATTTTATCCCTCAGGCAGCCTGCAGGGGATTGGCGGGGCCATGCGGAAATTGAGCCAGCCCTTAGGGTGCGACTCGGGACAGAGCAAGTCTTTCTCTTCCGCATCAATCATTCCTAACAAGAATGTGAAGACGTTTTCTGTGAACGAAGTCGGCATCAACAAGAAGCTTCGCGAGTTTGAAGAGAGCTATATTGTGGGACGCGGCAATGGTGTGTTGAGATACGATATCTGCCAGTTGCCCAGCAACAACCCCATTGAAGATGACCGGTCGGAGAAAACCATCCAGGTACCTGTATCTCCGAGCGGTAGTAAGCAGGATGTCGTTAACTCCGACTGGATGTTCTGGGGAGTCTACGATGGACACTCTGGATGGACCACGTCTGCCAAACTGAGAGACAGCCTGATAGACTATGTCATCAAGCATCTCAGTACTGAGGCCTATGTTCCTGGGTTGGAAAGCGACAAGAAGACTCCTTACAGAGTCCTTCCGGCCTCGCCGGAGACTGTGGATACGGCTATCAAAAGAGCCTTTCTGGAGTTGGACGACGAGATTGTAAACAAAAACATGCGCCATCTGCTTGATAACATCAACAATGTCAACCGCAATTCCGTGGCTGACTTGATCTTACCCGCCTTGAGTGGCTCCTGTGGTTTGTTGACCTTCTTCGACAGCGCTACAAAGTCTCTGCGAGTCGCTGTGACAGGAGACTCTCGTGTGGTGTTAGGATCACAGGATCCCAAGGGCAATTGGACGGCAAAAGCTCTCAGCATTGATCAAACTGGTAGCAACCCTAGAGAAGTGGACCGTCTTAGAAAGGAGCATCCGGGCGAGCCCAATGTTATTGCCCGAGGTCGTGTTTTAGGCAGTTTGGAACCCACAAGAGCTTTTGGTGATGCGAAATACAAATGGACTAAAGAGGTCCAGGAGCAGATCTCGCAGAACTTTTTTGGCCAGAAACCTCCCTATCGACTCCAGTCTCCGCCTTATGTCACTGCTGAGCCGGAAGTGACAAACACCAAAATCACGCCCAGTGACAAGTTTATGGTCATTGGATCAGATGGACTGTATGAGCTGCTATCAAATGAAGAAATTGTCGGTCTTGTTGCCAAATGGATGGAAACACAACCGGTGAAGCCGTCCACTGCCACTGCAAGTGCTGTGTCTGGTGATCAGACAGTTCAAACTGTGACTTCTGCACCTTCAGAGTCACCAGCGGTTACATCCAGCAGCAGCTCCACCTCTTCTTGGCTGGGTCTGTTTAACAGACCCTCTTTTCTTCCCTCTGTGAAGGATGTGACTGTGGAGAACGGAGTTTTGAAACAGCCGTTCCGAAGAGGAAGAGGGAAATACGTAGTGGAAGACGAGAATGTTGCCACTCATTTGATCCGCAATGCCCTTGGCGGCGGAGATAGAGAACAGGTGGGTATGCTTCTGAGTGTGCCGAGCCCGCAATCAAGAAGATACCGGGACGACCTTACTGTTACTGTTGTGTTCTTTGGTGATGACAAAACACCAAATGGTCTGATTGAGGTGAACAAACAAGCCACACGCTCAGCCAGTGAGCCTGCTCCCAAGCTCTAGGAAAAGGAATACCAATGGTGGATGCTGCTCAGTTCAAATCAGTACCTATAAGCCAATATATCGATAGAGTCTTGCCTGACCTCACAGTCCCACCCTCTTTTTCTCCTTCTTCCTGTAAGTAGCTATTCTAATGGTAAGTTAGAGTGTCATACAGACCAGCAGAAGCCTACCGAAGCGACAACAGTAGATGGAAAGAAAAGTAAAATTGGTTGGGTCCACAGCACTGTTGAATATTAAGAAGTCGAATAAGGATGTCAGGAGCTGCTGAAATATAAGGAAAATAAACACTAGGTCACAATAAACTGTACGCTGCTATCCGTCCCCCGGCTAACAAGAGCAAGAGTTCCCACCGGTTTGCCCCGTTGCCGGAGCAGATAAATCTACCCGGTTGTCGTTGCTATTGGTATTTGCGCTTTCCCCATTCAGACCCCGCTTGCCAGACTCTTCCGGAATCTGAGTGGCTATCTTTGTAAACACCTCCTTCACATTGAACCCCGTCTTTGCCGAAGTCTCGAAAAACAAAAGGCCCTCCTCCTCAGCCAGCTGTTTGCCCTCTTCGTACGCCACCTTCCGTTCACTGGATCCTTCATCACCGTCTTCACTGTTCTCACAGAGATCCAGCTTGTTGCCAACAAGCGCAATCACAATACCGGGACTGGCCTGTTGATGCAGCTCCTTCACCCAGTGTCTGGCCTTGATAAAGCTGGCAGGTTTAGTCACATCATACACCACCAACGCACACTGAGCGTTTCTGTAGTACATTGGAGCCAGAGAGGCAAACCGCTCCTGGCCAGCGGTATCCCAAATCTCAAACTTGATAGTCCGGTTACCCACACTGCATCGCTGGGTCAAAAAGGCAGCGCCAATCGTGGGCTCTTTGTTCTCCTGGAACTCATCGGAAACAAACCTCAGCACCAGCGACGATTTGCCAACTGCCGCCTCTCCCAGCAGCACCAGTTTGACTGCCGTCGTCGGCTTCACACTTGCGTAAGAATCCATTTCCCTCCGTTCAACTATTTTGGCCAGTAGTGTTGTCGAGTCCCTGCCTTCAAGTAGATCCTCAGTCTATAGATCTTTGTTTCTTATCTCTGTTGCCAATGTCACTTTCTGGGAAACCAGCAACAGCCTGTCAATCAGCAATGCAATTCAGTGTCCCCTGTTTCCAGACTCTTCTTTACCAGGATTGCCTCTTCAGTCAATGCAATCTCAATAGTCACACCGCAATCTTCTACCAACTCAACTGCTTATCTCCCATCATTTCTCACTCGCATGCTTCTTCGTTACTCAGTAAATTCCATTCCCTGTTTCCATCATTGATTATATCAGAAACGTCTCCTTTGGGAAGGGGCCGCCAGCTCCTCCCACAGCCCTGATGATGTAATCGATAATTGGGAGATGAGGAGCGGAGCAGATCAACAGATGGAGTGGGAGAGCGCAGCAGATAATATGAGGAGTTTTGATGAGAAAGAGGTGAATAGCAGGTGGGATTGTGTATGTTCATGGCTATAACAATTCAGACATTTTCACTGTTAATGAAGAATGGAAACTCCTGTAGGAACGTCCGTAGTATGATGGTGGGCTGTCACCAGGAGGAGACGCGATGGTGTCTGATGGTCGGGTGTACCGAGACGGAGATTTGTTGATAGTTGAAGAGATAGAGAGAACCGATAAACTGATATGGAGAAGCAAAGGAAGTCGGAGTTGCCAGTCACTTGATTTATCACTGTAGGCGATGATGATAAAAACTGTGTTGATAAGGCTGATGCCTCTCAGACTGCGAGCCAGGAATCATTGTTGATTGCACAGCTCGCAGTCGGAATGGGAAGCATTGGCTGATATGATTGCCAATCGTAATCAAAACACTTGATCTAATCTGAGCCGCGCAGGAAGAGAGTGAAGCATGGGGCGTTGGGAAGATGCTGTTTAAAATGCAAATTGTTGATTTTTTATATAGTGTAGGTAAGAGCGAGGGTCGCGTAAGGTCGACAGAAACGATGGAGTATGAGAATGTGACGCCATACGTAGGGGGTGTAATGAACTGATGGTACCTCATAAAACTTGTAAGCTCATTCATTATTTTCCATTTGATTCCTGAGACGATGCACTAATATGGACGTTGACCCTTCGAAAACGTCACTCCGTCAGCAGTCACTGCATCCAGCATACTCCACTGCCAACCAATCTCCAACTTGTTCGCCGTTATGAATTCCACTTGCTCACCACCGGTCAATGATAGGGGGATCCAAAGGAGGATGAATATTTCTTTCGTATTTCGTTCCGCCAGGTCTCTGGGGAGGAATAATAGGATCGGGATGCTTGAATTTGGTCAACAGAGCCTGCGTGTGATCCAGAATCGCCTGCAGTTCTCTAGGATCTCTGACGTGTTTATTTTCATCAAACTTGGCTCGGATTTGAACAGCCATAGCTCTGAAATGATCTCTCTTGTTGATCCAGTCCAGACTGGTCCTCAAAGCCTGGCGATACAAAGAACTCACCAACTTCCGGTTGGCCACTGAGAAAGGCGTCGGGGCAGACATGTTGCTGTTTGTATGATATGTGAGAAGAGCTGAGCCGATTGATTCAGCAATGTGTGTCAAGCAGTTCAGTTGTGATCCATCAACTAAATGCAGAAGAGATAGGTGATGAAGAGCTCCCTTCTTCCGGTTGAGATACTTTTTCAGGAACGGGCTTTAGAGATGTTATGCCTCAACTCTTCAGGCTCACTGGATACTCCGCCTTCGCAAATTTGAGTTGCACGCAATATCCGTTGCCTAGCAATAATCGTTGCAGCGGCAGTGTCAAATACAGCGCTTCTACCAAACCGTTGATTATACTCTTCTTCTTCTTACACACTTTGAATATTTTACTCAACCCATAACACACAGTAGATGTGCTTCATCTTCTATTATACCTGCAAAGTTAAATGGCAGTTGATTGGCTGACATGTGGTTTACGTGATCATAAATGTTATTCAAGGTATCATCTCCGGTACACTCATAACGGAGATAACAGCGGCCTGATAAACGTCACGTGAGACTACATGAATTCACGGAAGCTGAGGGAAGCTTATGGCCGTTGATTGTGTACTGCTTGTTGTCAGAGATGCAAGACTAGTATCGATAAACGGGATTTAGAGGACTGATCTTGCGCTCAGCGGAACCGAAGCCCCAAAGCCTGTAACCTACATACTCAGCTACCACTCTCAGAAGCATGGAGTCCACAGGTGCCGATGCCGATGAGTACCGAGCTCTCACATCGGTACTTCAAGCTTTCATATCATTTGCCAAATGGTCAAGGACTCAAGTTACCAATCCCAGGGAGCTGAAGTTTAGGTCCCTGTCAGAGGACGAACAATCTCTCTTGCCGTGGTTTCAGGACCATCTCAGAGCTCTGGAAAACTGTATTGTCTCCAATGGTTCCTTTTTTGAAAGCATAGCTCGTGAAGTAGCCGAGGAATGGCAAGCTCCCCAAGACACTTCAATGTGGGCCAAATGCTCAGGACAGGACCTGGATAAGGTTCGATCGCTATTGAGACAGATTGTTAGGGAATGGACTGTGGAAGGACTGGCAGAACGCAACCTTTACCAGGAGCGAATATTCGAGTATCTGACCTCTCAACATAGTGACTTCCATTCTCGATCAAATCTCAAAATACTGGTCCCCGGAGCAGGGCTGGGAAGGCTACCGCTGGAACTTGCATTACGGGGTTTCAGTGCACAAGGCAACGAATTCTCATATCACATGCTTCTCCTATCGTCCTTCCTGCTGAATAAAACCTATGTCGCCAATCAGTTCCCTATCCATCCCTTCATATACACTTTTTCGCATCAGGCCAGCAGAAGTAATCAAATTCGGCCTGTGTATGTGCCTGATCAAAACCCACTACAACTATTCAAAGAGAAGATGCAGGAGTATCCCGATATCGATTTTTCGGAGTTGCTGTCAATGTCGGCTGGGAGCTTCACGGATTTGTATGGCCCTCCTGGGATGAGCACAATGGATGCAGATGTGAATGAAGAGTCGGCCAACTTCCAGTCAACAAACAAAGACGGCTGGGACTATGTGATTACCGTGTTTTTCATAGACACAGCCAGCAACATCATTGACTACCTGAGAACAGTTCACCACTGCTTAAAGCCTGGAGGAAAATGGATAAACTTCGGGCCGCTGCTTTGGCATTTCGAAGATGACGACTCAATGGTGACAGAACATAGAAACGTGGAGAAACAGTCAGCCGACGGGAAGGCAGCCTTAGTCAAGCAATCAATCACAACAACAAAGAGGGGACTGGAGCTGTCACTAGAAGATCTGATTGAATTGGCAGACTCTATAGGGTTTGAGTTCCAGTTCCGCGAATCCGGTATAAAGTCAACATACGGAGGTGACTCCAAGGCAATGGGAGGCTGGGTATATGATTGTGAGTACTGGATAGCAGAGAAGAAGCAGGAGTGATGGCCAGCTTTCATTCCTCTCAAATGTCATGCAAGAGGCCATATTTTTTGAGCCATCTTATGATGGTACTCAACTTTCCTTCTTCAGAAATTTGGTATCCACACTCCCTGCCTTGGCTTCCTTCAGTGCCTCAATGCTTTCTCTTAGCAACTTGTTCTCATCGGCCAATCGTTGCACCAACACTGAGAGATCGTCCACTTTTTTCAGAATGGGATACAGCTCCCAGTTTGTATTGGCCTTGTCTGCGGCCTCAACCTTTGGAGCCACCCTGTCTATATCTTTGGACCATTCCTCTTGATCTATAACGAACTCAGGATCCATAGTGTCGGCCTGGTATTGCAGATGCAGTTCCCGAGCAATGTGTTCGTGATTCTCGTTGTCGTTGGCCGAGCTGAACAGCCCGCCAGTTTCATATCCATCCTCGAGATCCCATTCATTGTCCGTTTCGTTATCGTCATCCAACACTCCTCGGAGTCTGTTGTAACACACTCTGCGCGCCTCTCGGCACTCGTATAACGAAGTGAATAGTAGCACAGGAGAGTATAGTATCAACATAGCATAGTGGTTGACCGAGTCGTATGCCCCATCTGACAGAACCAGCGACAGAGGTGATATCAGGTACTCTACTATGTTCAGAGGAGGAACATAGACGTGTTCATCTGGAGCTCTGATGAACCGCAGAGTGGTCTGAGAGACCAGCGCCAAGTATTCCACATTGGAGTTATCGTAGATGTTCTGATATGCCGAGTTGTACAGAGCAATAAGAATGTTGAGCAGAATAACAGACACCAGGAAGCTGAAGCAGTAGTAGAGGATTTTGGCGTATGGGGGCTCAAAGCGATTGAACGCATCAAAGTCTCCTCCTCCCATAACTGTCTGAAGCATGTTGTCTATAACCAGTAGAGTCACCTCCCGAATGCCATCCACAGCATCGAGACCAAGAAATGCCTGTAGGAAGCCAATAGTTATGACGATCAGCAGCACGAAAAAGACAATCGACTCCCGCATCATCTCCTTCACTACAACTAGTAGAGCCCCAAAAAACCTCTCCGAGTCCAAGTATAGCAGCAGGCGGATCCACATCATGGGAGAGACACACACCAGGACTTTGACCGCCTTGTCGTTGAGCCGCTCAGCGACTTCGGGATTTGTTTTAGTCAAGGCGAGTATCTTTAGCCCAAATGAGACACATATAACGGCGTACATGGAGTCATTGAACGCACTCCAAAAACCAATATACTGAACTCCGACATGGTAGAACTTGATCAGCTCGTCCAGGATAAACGCCAGCGTGAACAGATAAAACAGCACATCCCAGACGTCAAGAGTTACATTGTCTGGAGAGTTGAAAGTAGTAGCAAGAGTAAACAGAACCAAATAGAGAACAGAGAAGAGTATCAACAAGATGTTCTGATACATTGGCGTCTTGATCCTGTCGGGATCAAAATGAGGCAAAAACCGGCATTCGCCATTGCCCCGGTATATTACGAACTTCTCCGGCTCGTCTTCCGCTTGAACTATCCACCCCCGCCACAGCCACTTCATACATCTCTGGTAGCCTATAGAGCATATGACTATGGTGGAGTGCAGATCTATGGCAAGCTCCAGGGTATTTGCAGGATCCGACACCTTGTTGTTAAGCACTATTCTGAACTTCTGGCACAGCACATTGATAAACATGTACTTGCCGTCCTTCTCATCCCACTCCTCAATCAGCTTCTGGGCAATGTACTGAGCAGCCAGACTGCGACACGAATACAGTCCCGCGTCATACAGCTCCGACACGCCTATTTCCTCATACCATCTCGACACAGTCAGAAGCGCAAACGGCAAACACGCTTGGTATTTCCGGGAACTTGTGCCCGGCTCCCCGTTACCTTTGCCGCCTGCGGCTTTCTTAGCCAGGGAAACCACATTGGAGGTGATGATGGTAGAGTCTGCTTTCGTCACAAGCGCGGGGTCAAATTCAACGGGGATGACTTTGTCAATAAGCTCCTTCAAGCGGATGGCGATACGGAGCACCTGCCGAGGAGTAGGCACGTCCAAAGCATAGTCCAGGTTATCCCGAGGCAGAGATCTGCGGGGGGAGGGCATTGCTGATATGTGGGGGATCCTGCAGCAGAGTTCTCATTGGGCCTTTACATTGGAGCAGTTCTCCGCATCAGCTGCTTGGTGTGTTCGAGGCGAAACCTCATAGGAATAGAGGAGTTGTGGACTTGCCTGCTGATATGAATGACAATTAGTAGCGTCAATTGCAGATATTATGATGATGAAACGATAAGTCTCAGTGGAAATTATGGAGAAAGTAAGCATTAGAGTTGATCGTGTTTTGCTGAATGCGGAGATAAGGTTAGAAGTGCATGCATGAGATTACGTTCGGGGAATGAGAGATGTCAAGCGAAGCAAGGGAGGGAAGTATAGGTGGACAGTTGATTTGTCGGTTTGAGAGGAAAATTATGCATCCAGGTAACCTAGCTTTGATAGCAAACAATGGTGAAAGGTACGACCTTACTGATGGAGAGCAAACCGAGGAGATAGTTTTCGAGGAGAAAGCTCCAGCCTGCATGCTGCAACCTTACAGTGAAAACCCTAAATCACACGGAGTGAAACTCGGAGACGGCACATTCAATCGTGCGACTCAGTGCTTACTAGTCATGCGCCTCAGCTGCACCTACAAGCCTAAAATTTAACACCAACACGATCCATTCCAGCCCCACTTAACTCTTTTATAATGGGAAAGAATCTTCAGTTTAGTTGCTTTTACAAAATTGCCCTTCACGTCTTCTTGCATCGTTTCATCAACTTGGGGTCTCATCCCGTCGCTCCCTGGCATAGATTCTGGGCCCATGCTGAGATGTACTGCGGCCAGCGACAAATTTCGGTACGCCCTTCTACCACGCGTTGCTGAGGCAAAAGAGGGGCAGAAAGTCGTGTCTCTTTCGCGATATCTTGCAGAGACCCTCTTGGATAGAAATAAGAAACACTGTTATCTCTCAGAGCCCATTTTTTCACCAACTTTGCCCCCATTTGGTGGTACGCCAGAGGCCCCAACTCCGTGATCTCGCGAAACCCCTCCCTCTTTTAGCAATCTCGCGAACCCCACCCAACCCCAGCTCTCACCAGTTGAGTCCATCGATCCTATGTGCTATCACACTTGTTCTTTTTCAAAAAAACTACCACGAGCCTTATAGTAAAGCCTCAAGTCTGTTCTCCCCACCTCCCTGTACTATTCAGCCGTCTCCCATCTCTCAACCTCCCAAATCACCCATCCCCCTCTTTCATCTCCCGTCTCCCCCCTCTGTCCCAAAACCCCTCCCCAGAACTCCAAAGGCCACCCTCCCAACCACCGTAGTTCCTCAGTGAGGGAAAGTGAGGAGTGGAAACATATTGAAAGTATCTCAGTGAAGAACTAATCCACAGCAAAACAGCAGATTATGAGGCTTGTGGTGAGACTCGTATCGAAACAAAACCGCACATAGTAAACAGGAAGTGTTGATACTGCAAGAGACTTGGCGCCAGACTGGAAGCACCCATATACAACACTGGACGTTGAGTGTGTGCCATTCCTACCTTTGGGCACAGGAGAAACTTGGAAGCACTTTGGCAGACTCTGTAAGTTGAGAGGCGAGTATTTGGATGGCGATTATGGGTGCAGATTGTTATATGGGGCGAAGTGTGTGATATGTGTGGCTATTGGACGCGAAAAGGGTAGTGTGGCACGAGAAGGCGAGGGTTGAAATGAGGGGCTGAGTTCTGTGTGGCAGAGGCTGTTTCGGCAAGCGAGTCTACGAAGACATTTTACCATTTGAAGGGGGGAATTATGGGGAGGAAGAGGGTTTTTCGAGCTGATAAATACTCTGGGTCTTTGAGGCCGATGGTGATGTTGTCTGGAAACTTCCGTCGGTTTGGCCAATGATCGCTTTTGAGGGATATCGAACAGCAGAACAGAGTCATAAGATTGCATTCAGTGCCGGCTCCCAGAGATAACATCAGAAGAAAGAGTCCCTACCAAAGAAAACCTGAACATCCTTTTCAAACCAAGCAGCCTCAACCGTCCCTCACATCCTTATTCCGTGCTTTCTCAAATCCACTGTTCATTCGTTCCTGTCAGTTTTCCCATGATATTTTGATCTCATAATCCATAAACTAACATCTATCCAGTTCCAAGAAACATCACACTGGCAAAACGTCCCACTCCGCTGACTAGCAAACCCCCTTTGGGACATCCCGCGCGTGCTTCTCACCAATGGCGTCCTCCGTCACGACACTGCCGGACTCCAGCGAGCGGCTGATTGCCGGCCAGAACGTGGAGTTCGAGTACGCAAGACCAGAGGCTGCTGCGCAGTCGAAAAAGAAGAAAAAGAAGAAGAAGAAGAAGTCAAAAGCGGCAGGGACCGCCGAAGACCCGGAAGCCGACTATCCCACATCCCGGGTCATCCAGCAGGGACCGAACGGAGACGTGATCGTCCGCGGCATGGATTCCATCTCGTCCCAGTCCATAGCCGAGGCGACTGCCAATGCGGCGGCAACTGTGGAAGCCGGCGGCAGCCACAAACGGGCTAAAGAAGCCGGCAAAACCAGCAATATTTGGAACATGTCTTCTCTGGAGGAGCAGGAAGGTGTGCGGGAGTTTTGGCTCAGCTTGTCGGAAGCGGAACGGAAAGACCTGGTGAAAATCGAGAAAGACGCGGTGCTGAAGGCGATGAAAGACCAGCAGAAACTCAGCTGCTCGTGCTCCGTATGCGGCAGAAAACGCAACGCGATAGAGGAAGAACTGGAAATGCTCTACGACTCCTACTATGCCGAACTGGAACAGGGCAACATGATTGCTCCCGATCCGGACAGAATCCACACCGGATCCATCGACATTGGGCCGTCGCAGCTTCCCCAGTACGACGAAGCCGACGCCCATGCCAACCGAATGGTGCAGGATATCCGACACGCTTTGCCCACTCTGCTGAATAACAGTGCAGTGGCTGCAGCCCACGGACAGTCTAATCATCGCTCAAAGACACAGGGGGAGTCGCATGAGTACTGTGAAAGACAGGATCACCAGCATCGCCATGACCACTATCACGATCACTATAACCATGATCACCATAATCATGATCACCACAATCATAGTCACGATTATCATGATCATCATCACGATCATTACCCCGATCCCCAGCACGATCACACTCATCCGCACGAGCATTCTCCGCACGGCTCTCATACCCCGCTTGAAGGGCCGCAACCTCGGCAGGAGTTGCCGCAGGATATGCAGGATATGCAGCAGCCGCAGGGGCCGCAGGAAGGGGACCAGCCATGGAATGATAAGCTGCGCTACCAGCAGGAGATGAACAGAATTCTGGGCCATTTCAACCAGAACATCATGAGATCGACCCTCCAGCAGGGGAACGACGGAACACTCCCCGCCGGTCCCGCTGGTCCCGTCGGCGTTCCATCGGAAACTGACGGAACGGGCTATCCGCCAGCCGATGTGCAGCTGGAAAGACAGGCCCGAGGCCAGTATGGCCCCGGATGGCGTTCCGACGAGTCCAGTCTGAATGGGGAACCGGAAGAAGTGGCGCGGCCGCCGATCCCGCCGTCCCGCTCACAGGATTTCCTGGAATCGCTGTTCCACATCAACAACAGTTTCCAGGCCCAGGGCGGCATAATGACTGTCGCCGACGATCTGCTGAAAAACGACGGGCGCAAGTTCATTGAGATGATGGAGCAACTGGCAGAACGGAGGCTGGCAAGAGAGGAAGGCCGGGATCTCCGAGAACGGGAGTATCGGGAGGTGCCGGAAGGACTGCCCGAAGACTCGGAAACGCTGTCGGCGGACCTGGAAGACTCGGACGAGTTCTATGACGAAGACGAACTGGAAGACGACGAAAACGACTACTATGACGACGAGGACGAGGACGACGAGCTGGATTCCATGTCGGAAGAACAGCGGATCGAGGAAGGGCGGCGGATGATTCAGATTTTCACTACGCGGATGTTCCACCAGCGGCTCCTGCAGGCGTACCGGGAGCGGGTGGCCGATGAGCGCCGGGAGCGGTTTTTGGAAGAGCTGGCGGAGGAGGAAAGGCGGCAGAAGGAGAAGGAGGAAAAGAAACTTAAGGAAAAGGAAAAGAAACGGGACAAGCGGCGGCAGCAAAAACAGGCCAAGGAAGAGGAGCGGCTGCGGAAGGAGGCGGAAAAGGCCGAGGCGGAACGGAAACTGAAAGAGGAACAGGAACGGAAAGCCGAGGAAGCGCGCCGCAAGAAGGAGGAGGCCCGCCGCAAGAAGGAGAAAGAGCGCAAGGCAGCCGAAGAAGCCCGGATTAGGAAGATTGAGGAACTGGAAAAAGCCCGCAAAGAACGCGAGGCCCTGGCAGAACAGAAGCGCCAGCAGGAAGAGGCGAAAAGGAAAGCCGAAGAAGAGGCTAAGGCAAAAGCCGAGGAAGAGGCCAAGGCAAAAGCCGAAGCCGAACAACAGGCAAAAGCCGAGAAAGAGGCTCAAGCAAAAGCCGAGAAAGAGGCTCAAGCAAAAGCCGAGAAAGAGGCTCAAGCAAAAGCCGAGAAAGAGGCTCAAGCAAAAGCCGAGAAAGAGGCTCAAGCAAAAGCCGAGAAAGAGGCTAAGGCCAAGAGCCAAGCCCGGGAAGCCGAAGAGCGGAAAGATGCCGAGGCCCAGAAGGCTACTCTGCTACGGAATCAACTGTTGGAGACTCGGCGTGCTCAGGCTGAGAGCGAAAGGCAGGAAAAACAGCAGCAGGAAAAGCAGAAGCCGGAAAAGCAGAAGCAACAACCTCAACAGCCGCAGCAGCAGCAGCAGCAGGAACCGCCTCATGAGCCGAAACACGTGACTCATCATCAACAGTCTCACGATACCCCCTCCGCTCTCAATAATGTGTCTGACGAAAAGTTGGTGGACACACGTCGTTCTCCTTTATACTCCGGAACTGGTGTGGCTGAGGAGCCACAGGTGGCGCAGGTGGCGCAGGTGCCGCAGCCAGCCGTCCATGGCGTTCCGGGACCTCAGAACGACATAAACGCTAACGGAAATACGTTGTTATCCTCTCTGTATGGTCCCCCCGTCTCAGGGAGTTTACCGTCCGGTAGCGTTGCTGGTATGCAGGGATCGCTGCTGGGGTCCAATTTGGGGTCCAATTTGGGGTCCAATTTGGGGTCCAATCTGGGGTCCAGTCTTACTCCAAATGCCAGCCAAGCCGGGGTGGGATTGTCAGGGTTTGATCTCCGGAATGATCTCCGGAATGATCTCCGAAGCGATAGTTCGCTGTCCGGGATGGGATATCCGCCGATACCCGGCCCGCCGTCCACGGCTCCCGTTTCGGCCAATCCCGGAAGCGCCGGATCAATGGGGTTTCCTTCTCTGCTGTCCGGTGCGCCCGGCTCGGCTGGCAGTTTCGGACTGGCGAACGGCCCGCCGCCGGGTATTTCACTGGGACAGTCTCATTACGGCAGTCAGGGTAATATCATGAACTCTGGTTATGGTGCCGGAAGTTCCCGGTTCGCCGATAACCCGGTTTTATCCGGACAGCTGGGCCCCGGCAGTCTCCGCAGTGCTTCCGGAAGCTCCACGTGGTCTGCGCCGGCCCCGGCTTCAACGCGGTTTGACGCCGGAGTCGGAATGCTGTCGGATCTTGTAGGCCGGACCCATTTGTCCGACGAGCCTCAGTCTGTAGGAGGGTTATTTCCCAGCAGTGTTGCCAGTTCAGGGCCTGTGGGGTCTACCGGCAGTAGCAACTGGGGCATAGGTTTGGGGAATCAGAGCAGTGTATGGAGTAACGCCGGCACGCCTCTGGATTCGGTTTCTGCCCCTACGGGCATTTCCCTATCTGAGCCGGACCGAAGTGCGGAACAGCCTATGATTGACCCCCAGCAGGACGGCATGATGCCCCGAGTTCCGAGCGGGCGCAGCCCTATATGGAGCAACAGGTCTCCTTCCGGACTGGGGCAAACATACCCGTTGGTGGACTCCTACCAGCTGGAGGTGCTGCGGGATACTGTGGGGAAGACGTACGATATGCTGACGATGCATGGGGAAAGTCCCGATGCCCGAGGCGTGGAGCTGCAGATTTTGGTTGATGCTATGCGGCAAGTGCATCCCCACGTGAATGCTAACGAGGGCAGTGTTCTCAAGGCATGCAGTATGAACGAGCCTGGGAAGGAGCTCTTCACTGAGGTTACAGGGGATGAACTGACCGGGCGCATTTATGTAAAGGCCTATCGGTTTGGAAGACCGCAGGTAGGGAGTCTTGCCGGCGGGATGATGTTTGGATCTGGACTCAACAGTCACGTGGCACCTCCTGTCGGACATTTGGGCGGGCCGAGTTTGAGTTTAGGCGGGCCGAATGAGTCGCATACCGGTTTTAGGCTTTCTGGACAGCCTTCCGGCAACAGCAATGGTGGCCCTTCTGGTCCTCGTGATCTGTCCGGTTTGAACTCTTTCACTGGCTGGTGATTGGGTTGGAACGGCTACGCGTGGGAAGTGGGAAGTGAAGTGGGAACATTTCTCTGAACCAGATGTTTTGGATCCGTCTCCGCCGCTGATTTGTCAGATAGTGCGTGCTTTGGATAGTATAATGATATATCATGATGTGCACTTATTTTGAGCAGACTGAATCACCCCATGAGATGCAGCAGCTTGCTGTAGACTCTACAGCACTGTTGCTTAGGAGTCATTAGGAAGCAAAAACGATCTCAAGTTTATGATTTTTAGGTCTATCCGCACTATAGCCCACCATTTACTATCACTCATTAATATATTTCACTCCATCTGACGGCTTCTCTTACCCAAGCCATCATATGCACCCCTCTGCATCCTCATGCAACCTGCTTAAAGTTCAGGCATACCCATCGTGATCATTTCTTCTTTGGGTATTTTACGGCTGGCCGCATGTTGCTGCAGATGCCCAGGGCACGCGCCCGTTCCCAGCTAATTATAGTAACTCCACTCAACTCGCACTATCCCTTCTCACTAGTATTATTTCCCATCAACAGCTCATTAATGAAAATTCTCTCATGTAGACAACACTGCCTCTATCAACACCAAATCACCAAACATCTCCACATATCCCTGCATTTCCTTTTCCCTCTCAGCCTCTCAACATCGCAACATCGTCTGCCATCTGACACACAACCCCTGGCGCTCAAGACATTACAGCCATTACACGCATTACAGATACTTATCACGCAGAAATCACACATTCATCTTCCGAAAGCGGAGTGCCTTGCCAAAAAAGAACCCGAAGCCTCAGCAAGCTACAAGCAGAGAAGCAAAGAGGCTTTGAAAGATACATCAGGGAGATTGCAAAGCTCATTTGCGGGACGGGAAGGCCAAAGTCAAGAAAGCAAAACAAGCATTGGTTTTGTTCTTTCTGGAACGAAAGGAATAGCCGTGTTTATCAATTTTTGATTGGGTGAAGGAAGCACTGTGGAGTCTCAGGCCGGTTGGAGAGGTTTTGAGCTGCGTACAGCCAGCTGTTGAGCGATTTCTCAGGATTAGCTGTGTTGGCGATACTCTTATTAAAAGGGAGGGAAAGGTTAGAGAACTGTGATGATCTCTACCGGGAGAACGTGAGCTCTGGAATCATAGAGAAGCATAAAGGAGGTGCAAAGTGAGCCCAGAGGAAAGCTGCCCTTGGCCTATGTAGTTGGAGACGGAGATCAGGAGGGGTTGATAAAGGCGAGAGAAGCTGAAGAAAGGCAAAAGAGACTGAAGAGCTAGCGGCTATTGAGTAAATTTGCCTGTTTTTCATTCTGCTGATGAGCTCACTGCTACCCTAAGGAATTCCTGAATATGTGATTTTCCTGAAAGGAACAGTCTGGTTTATAGTGTGATTTGGCATCAACATTGGATGACATCAGGGCCGGTTGGCATCAAAGCTGGTCTGTTTATCTGTTGAAATAACACACATTGGTTGGTTAAAAAAAAGAATTACCCTCTGGTTTGATATTCTGGCTGCTTCTGCCAAACACTGAAGAAATCCACATCATAAGGCCGTTTCTCAGACTGAGGGGCATTCAAAATGTCACATAATTCGGAGGTGATAAGAAGGTATGTTCTGGTTATGGGGATTCTTCCTGCCGCAGCAAGCTTAGAGGATGTGGTGATGTGAGGATATTGTGATATTGTGCCAATATATAGGGCGTTTGAGGGCTGAAAGACGGGTTTTCTGAGTGAGCAGAATGATAGCAACATTACCACTTTTGAGGTATGTCTCTAAGAGAATGGCTATGCCTGAACTAACATGGGAATAGGAAAATTGTCATCACAGGCGATGGCGCCTGTGGTAAGACATCGCTTCTATATGTATTCACTCTCGGGGAGTTTCCTACGGAATATGTGAGTTGATATGGGAGGATATGGCTAGGTGAAGGTCTACAGTCCAAAGTCTTTTTACGACGCCAAATTGCTAACAAATCCGCAGCACCCAACAGTGTTTGATAACTACGTGACTGATTGCCGTGTCGATGGAAAGGCTGTACAGCTGGCTTTATGGGATACAGCGTAAGTTGAAGGAAGGCCAACTGGCTGTTTTCTTGTTAACAGACTATTCAAGGACTATTCAACTGTGAAAACACGGGAAAAACGGGAATGGAATATGTGGTATTAGGGCTCGATATCCTGTATGGAATTACTAACCGCTCTTTTCCAGTGGCCAAGAAG
>JAKTWI010000440.1:0-19722 GCA_030561065.1 Sporopachydermia cereana | reverse complement strand
GAGTTTATGCACAATTATGCATAGTCATGCACAGTTATGTATGGAAAGTATGGGCACGTGACATTTAGTTTCCTTTTACGTATTTCTATCTGCAGAAATTATGGAAATCAATTGTTGCAATTGCTAAAACTTTTTGCAGCAATAATTGGATTTTTGCAGCTATAATTCAATAATTTTAGCAACAGCCCTGCCAACTATGCCGATCACACAATTGCGGTTTACGCCCATATGCAATTAGAAAATAGGTTCTACGGTTGACTTTCTTGTGAAAAGTGATCTTTACGCCAAATTGACTTGTTAAAATACAGCAACATCAAACCGATATTTATCTTTCAGAGTATTGAGACGACTACAGATCACTGAAAGGTTTGGTGATCATCATATCTAAGGAAGTCATATTAACGACAAAAGTTCATTGAGGTGGATTGCCACCCGCTGAAAAGGCGCCTGTTTGAAAGTCATTTTCACTTCAAGGCAATCTTTCCTGCTTGAGGTCAGAAACATCAGTAGTGATTGGGACGTTGTTGGTCAGTAGCGATAGTTTCTATCATGCAAGCTTTCCGTGGTAGAATTGGGGATTGTTTTAGGAGTAGGGGGAGACTTCCCTCTGGGAGGATGGTCGCGAGACGATGGGCCTCCTTTGATGGGCAGAATTACAACAATCATTTCCAGCAGCAGCAGCAGCAACAACAACAGCAACAGCAGCAAACTCAGTACCGGTACTATCCTACTCCTTCATCTCCGCCAAAACGAAACAGAGGAAAGTACATTTTTTTCGGTATCATAGGCGCCACTGCTTTGGGAATAGTCTACTTTTTCAACCGCCATACTTTCCCCAGGCCTGTGGCGAGCATTCTACGGAAGGGGCTCTGGGAGGAAATGGGAAGGGCAGAGGCTAAGGATGGAAAGATCACGAGAACACCAAATCCATCTGAAGCGCTGAAGTTCTATATTCAGGCCCTTGAGAAAGCCGATGAGCTGGGGATGGATAAAACTAGCGATGAATACACAGGTATTCAGTTGAAAATCGCAGAGATGTACGAAAAGTTGAACATGATCACCGAAGCAGAGGGTATATATGGGGAACTGTGGCTTCTCTACCTCTCGTTACTGAAGGATGTGGACGACGATCCATCTGACCGTCCCCGATATGTCCAGAGAGGTCTGAGAGTTGCCCTGAAAATGATTAGCATGAGGGAGCTGATACCCAGTGTTGGAAAAGCTATTCTCACGCCGTATCTGCTTGAGGCAGAGCGGGAAGTCAGACGGCGCCAAGGTCTTCCCATAACAGTGATCACTGAAGAGCCATCCAAAGATACTTTGGGCGTCTCTGACAAAGGCATAATCCCTGCACAGAACGAGTACAAAAGTAACGAAAGAGTGGACAATGAGACAATTATGAAGAACACGTTGATAGCCAATGCTGCAAAAGCAACCACGACATGGGTTAAGGAGTATATTATGCCATTCGACAACTCGGATGCCTGGGAACCTTTCAAAGATGAACTTTTTAATGCGAGAGATCTGTTTGTTGCCTTATGTGTCGGCTCAGGCGATATTTCCTTGGCCGTGCGGACTAAACTCACTACAATTGAATGGATGATCATTGCTCATAGCCCCCCTGGAGAGCTGCTCATGAGTCAGGCTAATCTGGGCTCACTGATTTACCTCGAGGCAGAACAATTCGAAGCCAGAGAGTATATGGCTAAGAAAAGCAACAGTCCCTATGAAGAGTTCGCCAAGAATAAGGAGGATTGCCTGGCCAGTGCTGAAGCCTGCTATCAAGCCGTTTTAAAATTTGGGAAGCAAGTGCCGGCCAGCTACAAAAACTCCGACCCTACAATAGCCGAAGCGGTTGGACTGGCCACATATGGTCTAGGGGTCCTAAGATTGCATACTGGAAAACTTGACGAGGCTTTTGATTATCTGCGGCAAGCGAAGCTGAGAGCTCGTGGGGGTGGTTATACCGATTTGTCCCATGAATGTGACATGGAGCTGGAGAAGCTAAGGAAGGAAAGAGAGAAGCTCAAAGCCACTAAACTCTCTCCGCAGCTCTCTGAAAAGCCAAAGGAGACTTCTGACACTACCAACTTGCCATCAGAGTAATTTTGAAAGCGGATCAGGGGCAACGAAGCTTCGTTTTCATGAAGATTTTCCATCGCAGAACTGCTCATCATTTATAGCCAGCAGGCCCTTTTCAGGCCTTGGTGACTGTATATACGCTTAAATGCCAAGGTACTCCAGTCTCAGCATTAACTAGCTCACACGTCACTAGGAGTAGACATCACAAGTTGCTGGCCCGCTCACCAGGTCTCAGACGTGCATATGGGTTACGGAGTATACAAATTTCTGATAAGATCAAGAGTTCACCAGACATAAACGCTTTTGTCTCGAATACCTGACAAAACCAGAGTCTACCCCTTCTCACACTCGTGAATTCATCTCAGCAGCCATCAAAGCTCAAAGCTGCCATCCGCTCCATCACCTGGGAGACATGCCTTAATATGACATAATCAAGAAACCCCGCATCTCATCTCATCTCCTTCCACATGCACTTCACGTCTCACTTCCAACTTACTCACCTCACGAAGAGGAAGTTTACCTTGTAAGTAATACTTTCATGGTCTCGAAATCATATTGATTTGCCCTTCTTGGTGATGGAGAGAAGACAAACTCTGCGCCCCACAAGCTCACATGTCTTACGATCCTTATTTTTCTTCTCAGGCAGCTTCCTAATAGATGCAACAAAGGAAGCACTCATTACACCCGTGCTGAGCTTTCATTCCGGTCCTTTCCCCCCACATCAGTAATCCAATATGATGCCTGTGAGAAAGCTGGGAGTGGCCACCAACCGCTTAATGATAAAACAGGCACTGCGGAACTACTCCAAACGCACACATCCTCTAAGAAACATAAGCGAACTTCACTCGTCAACCTCCAGCATCAAACCCGACAGCAGCATACGCAAACCAGCTCCCACAGTCAACCACAGCAGCCAACATGAGAAAGATGTGGACGAGGACCTGATCAAGGCGATATTTGACTCTGAAGCGAAATGGACTGAATTCAGCGGAAACAAGCCGGGATTCGCTCTGGAGAACATTCTGAAAAGGAAACCCAGCCACGGCACACAGCAAAACAGCACAGGCCTGTTTGGAAACCCGTATTTACAGACGCCACAGGGATTGCTGCAGTTCTGCAATGACAGCATAATCAAAGCCCAGCGGCTGGTGGCCCGCATCACCAGCGACACGTCTCCCGAGGGTCTGCGGAACTATGTGAAACTGCTGGACCAACTCAGTGATATTCTCTGTCGGGTGATAGATCTGGCCGAGTTTATCCGGCTGTCCCATCCCGATCAGGAGTTTGTTGCTGCAGCCCAGCAGTGTCACGAGCAAATGTTCAATTATATGAATGTGCTCAACACCAACACGAATCTGTACCATATTCTGGATCATGTGATGAATGAGCCTAGCATCAGAGACTCGCTTACTTCCGAGGAGAAAGCTGTGGGGAAAATTCTTCTTGCTGATTTCATTAAATCTGGTGTTCACATGGAACCAGCCGCTCAAGAGCGGTTTGTCGAGCTTTCGTCCCAGATTTCAGTTTTGGGACAGCAGTTCAACAACATGCTGGGTGTTCCGCGCAACAAGAGTTTCACAATTCCAGCCAAACAGCTGAAGGACATGAACTCTGTTTCTCTGGGAGGGTTTGGTTTTGAGAAAAATGTCAAAATCCGTACCGACTCCCCGATAACCCAGTATATCTTGCATGATGCTAAGGACGAAGAAGCAAGAAGAAAAGTATGGCATGAAATACATGATGTGCCGGATGCGCAACTGGATAATCTCCGAGGTCTGTTACAAGCGCGACTGGATTTGGCTAAACTGATGGGAAAAGAAAGTTATGCCGAGTATCAACTGAGTGACAAAATGGCGAAAAGCCCAGCCAATGTGAATAAGTTTTTGAACCAAAGAGCAGCGGCTCTGAAACCCGAGGCTCTGAAAGAATTGCAGATACTGGCTGATCTTAAAGTGAAACTGATGGGTGGCGAACCGGTCTCACCTGACCAGATTGCCTCCTACATAAAACCATGGGACCGGGATTTTCTCACTTCCAAGTACATCCACTCAAAGCGATCGCGCTCGACGGCAGGAATCTCGGCATTCTTCTCTTTAGGATCTGTTATGCAAGGTCTGTCAAAACTGTTTGATAAGATCTACGGACTGAGGCTAGTCCCTGCCCCTACCAGACCGGGAGAGGTATGGAACGATGATGTGCGGAAGCTGGAGGTCGTGTCGGAGACAGAAGGGAAGATAGGGATTATTTACTGTGATTTGTTTTACAGGTCGCGCAAAACTCAAAACCCGGCTCATTTCACTGTGTGCTGCTCAAGGAAAATCTACCCTTTGGAGCTGGAGGAGGCTCAGTCATCATCAGACACATTTGATAATTTGGCCACTATTGAAACCAGAGTGTCCGAGAGCGGCGATGTGTATCAGTTGCCGGTCATCTCTCTGGTATGCAACTTTTCGAAAGACTACAGAGTGGGCAACAGATCTCTTCTGTCATTGGCAGAGGTTGCAACTCTCTTTCACGAAATGGGACATGCTATGCACTCAATGCTGGGACGCACTGATCTGCATAATGTGTCGGGAACGAGATGTGTTACAGATTTTGTTGAGCTTCCCTCAGTGCTTATGGAGCATTTCGCCAACAACTACCAGGTGCTGAGTCTGTTTGCCAAACACTATCAGACCGGCGAACCCCTTCCACATCAACTGCTCAAGGATTATCAGGTGGAGGATACCAATTTGAAGAGCTGTGAGGTGTATGGGCAGATAAAAATGTCCCTCTTGGATCAAGCCTTCCATTCCAGTCTGGTTGGTAGACTCGACTTTGACCTTGAGCAGGTGTACCATAACTTGGAGGCTCAGTTTGAGATATTTGCCGACACAGAGTCTCGATGGATTGGACAGTTTGGCCATTTATTTGGATATGGCGCGTCCTATTACAGCTACCTATTTGATAACACTATTGCACAGAAGGTATGGTCGAAGGTTTTCGCTGAGGATCCTTTGTCTCGGGAAGCTGGGGAGAAGTTTCGCAATGAGGTACTTAAGTGGGGCGGAGCTCGGGATCCTTGGCAATGCATAGCCGAGGTGACGCAGGAGCCCGTGTTGGCAAGTGGTGACTCCAAAGCGATGGAGCTTTTAGCACTCTCGCAATGAGGGTGAGGTTCTCAGGATTTCATGGCAGTTACAAAAATGAATGTGTTGCCTTGTTTGGAGCTTCGTTTGAAACATCTGTATATAACAGCATCGCAACAGATAGAGAAATAAAGACATTTGCATCGTGGGGGCAAAATAGTCTCTAGCTAAGTATTAAAGGGCACCAGCGGAATTGAGCTTCCTAGAGAGTAGTTTTTTCCATAATTTCAAAAAACAGCCACTCATAAATCACTCATAAGACACCCATGAGACACTCATCATTCACTCATCAGTCACTTATCAATAGGAATGTTCACTCAAACACACAACTACAATCATCCGTTATAGATACAATTAATTCTTTTTATCAAGAGATCAAGTATGCGTGTCATTACCTGGTTAACTGCATTTAACTGGATCTCATAACCTGCCAAACACGGATCAAGTTGTCAGTGTAACCAGCGTACAAGTTCTGACCATCTTGAGACCAGGTCAGAGAGATACATTCGGGTTCTCTGGCCTTGGCGGAGGTAAGAGCAAAGTCGGGCTTCAGCTCGTCAATCAAAACTCTGGCTTCCAAGTTGTAGATCTTGATGGAAGAGCTGGTAGCAGCACAGAGCCAGTATCTGTTGGGAGAGAAGGCCAGAGCATAAACCTCGTCACCAGACAACAAAGTGAACAGATGCAGCTTCTTGCCCAAGTCCCAGATAAGGATAGAACCGTCCTTACCACCAGAGGCGCAGAGAGTTCCATCAGGGGAGATGGTGATGTTGTTGATGTAGCCAGTGTGGCCAATGAAGTCGGCAGAGAGTTTCCACTCCTTGATGTCCCAGGACTGCATATTCCGTTAGTAATATGTTTCGGCATCTCAAAAAACAGAACCCTGTGATAGTGTGATGACGCCACATAGTAGGATCAGAAATAGTGTATGTGTCTCATTCGTTGATTTCAACGTCTGAAGTAGCAAATATTTTAAAAAACAGTACATCATAAGGACTGCCAGCATAATCACCAGAATCACAGGGCACATAAACTCAAAAAAACATACCTTCACAACCTTGTCCCAGCCAGCAGAGATGATAGAAGAGGAAGGATCCTCGTCTTCCTTCTCGTTCTCACGGGGAGGGCAGTATCTGACACAGGAGACCCAGTCATTGTGACCAGGGAAAGTGAACTTGCATTCACCAGCAGTGTTCCAGGCCTTGATGGTCTTGTCTCTGGATCCAGAGAAGATCTGTCTGCAGTCGGTAGACAGAGAGACAGACAAAACATCGGAAGTGTGTCCAACAAATCTGGTAGACTCGTCAGTCTCCAAGTCCCAGAGACGGATGGTCTTGTCCCAAGAAGCGGAGAAGACAAACTTCCCGTCAAAAGAGACACAGCAGTCCTGGACAATGTGAGAGTGACCCTTCAAGGCCTTCTTGGGGATACCGTAAGCCTGCTCATCTCTGGTCAGCTTCCAGATGATCAAGGTCTTGTCTCTGGAAGCAGAGACCAAGAAGTCAGGGTCGGCAGGGGTGGTAGCCAAGGCAGTGACGGCACTAATTACTAATGTTAGCATTCCAGTTCATATTGCAGTTTGCCGACAAGAGCCATAGAGTGAATGGAATGTGTTGTGACTGGTCGCATCCCAACAGTTGTTGCAGCGGTTTGTTGTTGTATTCATGGTTGTAGTCAAGGCTCAATTAATTCCACTCTAACAGCGTCCCACTTGACCAGCGTTTAGTTTAGCAATCATGCTTACCCGTTGTGACCTGATGAAAGAGTTAGTCGATCTGATTCGTACAGAAGTTCCCAGTGATTGGAGCAGCCTGTGATATAACCTGTCCAAAGTCCGAAAGTACCCAATTTCCAAGCCTTGTCGAACTTTGCCGTGGTGAGCCGCCAAGTGCCTATTCATGCCAAATCACCAATTTAACATACCTTCGAGGGTTCCTCTCAATACTAAAACTTCTTTGCTCATTGTGTCTGATTTCAGCTGTAGTCTGTCTGAATATCTATCCCAACCAAAGAGTTCCCTTTGCAATCTACAAATGGCCCGCCACAAGGTTGTATACCCAGCTAACTGATATATAATTTCAAAGGAGAGTAGGCGTCGCACACTCACCCACAGCCTTGGTTCTCACGCTGCGTCCCCTTCCCTTACTCAGAATGCGAGAGTCGTCTGCGTCTGCGTTTGCCCGCAGCAATTTTTCACGGTGTTTTCTTACGATCCAGTGCGTGATGAAATATGCGCAGGAGGAGGCATTTGAGCACTATACAAGCGTAAAAACCAGTACACGCAAAGAACTCCTTATTTGGTATTACTGTGACTGCCTTCTTTCAAAACCCGGAAGATGATACAACAAGTTCCGGTAAACGTTCCAATCAGTAGAATGAACATCACATCTTCTCACAGCTCAGCATGAAAACTGAATTGTTGCAAATTCAATGCTTCAGAGCGATGCCATGAGTAATACCAAGTGTTTGATGCCTTTGTGAGAAGATTGTCATTGATTTGAATCAGCATTGACAGACTGTAATGACATAAGGCGGATGTCCCGAGTATTCAGTCGAGGGAGTGTGGAAGATGGCTGAGAGGTCCAGTAATGAGAACTTCGAATATGTTTCTCAACGACTAGCTTCTCTCGCTGATATTGATAAGGTGATTTCTTAGTGCTTTGGTGGAATTTCGATAGAGATGAACCTGACGGATGTGATCTATTAACACTTTTATATCTCTATAGCAACTAGTATCGCTGCTTGAACATGCGTCAAAAGCAGTAGAGCACTTAGTGGAGGGCAAAATGGCCAGTGGTGATAACCTGACGAGGGACGGCAAGACTCAAGCTGAACAGGTGGAAGAGGCCAGACAGGCTTTTGAAAGGGAAACCGTTGAGTTCATGTCAACACTGGAGTCCGCAGCAACGAAACTGAGCCGTGAGGTTGTTCTCCTAGATCGGAACCTGGATCCCTCAATTGCTGCCAACGATCTTGATCACAAAGTGTTGCTGCCTCTCAATATTACACGGAAAGCAACTTGGGTGGGCGAGGATAAACTGAACGAGCAGGTGCAGATTGTGAAGGAGCTTTTGGCAGAGAGCTCCATACCGGGACAACAGAGCAATCGCTCAGATGACGAGGAAAGCGATATCATCATGAGCTGAGGTTTGAATTTGAGTGCGAGTTATTTGTCTGCTGGTTAGACAAGACATACACCAGTTGACATGCCCTCTAGAGGAATGATATTGCAATAATATGCAAGCTGACGATCCGCTCAAACATAAGCTGTGGGAACCCGTCCTCTCCACCCCTTCAATTATATATATCAAAGCGAGCATTACTCTTCAGTTTGACTTGCGATCTGATGAGCTCTGACACCAGATATAAACTCCCACATACAACAACATTACCTTTCTCGCCTGATTCGTCTAGGTATTCCAGGGCTTTTTCTATCGTGGGCTGGTAGGTGACTTGGTCTTTCTCCGAAGTGCCCTCAAAAACTCCAATGCTGTCTATAACCCTGCGTATTGCTTCGTAACTCTCACTTTTGATCCATGGCATTCCTTCCACAGGGCCGAAACTGGTCACAACGACCTTATCTGTCTTTCTTAGAAGATGCGGCAAAATCTCTTTCAAGTTTTTACCCTTCGTGAATCCCACAACATACGTCACAGATTCATTCTTCGGCCTCATGTGCGTATTGATGTAATCTCCAAGTAGAGCGGCAGCTTGTGCATTATGAGCGCCATCCAAAAGAAGCTTCCTTGGGGGCGACTTCTCAGAAGTCTTGACTTCTATCCAGTCCAGACGACCAGGCCAAAAAGTTCGCTGGATGCCTTCGATTACCGATTCACGATTCAGCTTGCTCCCTATAGCCGAGTCTCTCTTTTTCACTATGTCCACACAAGCCAAAGCACATGACAGATTATCGGCCTGGTATTTTCCCAGCAAGGGACTGATTGAGACAGGCAACACTCCGGTTAGATCAGAGACCACCTGAGGTTCTCCTGATTCAGATTTTATACTTTTCGCCTTGACTAGCTGAGAATGCTTCTTCCTTGCTATCTCTTCAACTGTGTCGAGTGCCTCTTGTTCATTACTGCCGTCTATGACACATGGAACATGCGGTTTGATGATACCAGCTTTTTGAGCAGCAATCTCAGATATCGTCTTTCCAAGGAACGACTCATGGTCCATGCCTATTTTGGCTATCACCGTTACCAGCAAATTGGAGTCTTTGGCATCTCCAGAGTCAGCTTCCTCCCCCAAATTGCAAACTTCTTCCGATTGCCCAAGGACGTTAGTAGCATCCAGCAGACCCCCCATGCCAACTTCTATTATCGCAATATCACAGGACTGCTCTTTGAATATCTGAAACGCAACGGCCGTCATAATCTCAAACTCCGTGGCCTCTATATGCAGTCTCTCGTTAAACGACATCACCTTCTCCTCTGCAAGTTTGAAGACCTGATAAGGTACTGGCTTGTCATTGAGCGAAATGCAGTCCCACCGGTAAACAAGATGTGGCGATGTGAACCTACCTGTCTTGAGCTTCGAGACAGTGAAAATAGAAGACAGATAGGCGCATATCGACCCTTTCCCATTAGTGCCTGCCACATGTACTGCCTTCCAGGTTGAGATATGAGGATTCCCAAGCGCGGCAAGCAGCCGCGACACCCGGCCAAGACCCAATTCAATCGGCATATCAAGAAATGAGCAAACTGTGCTCAGAAAGAAGGTTTTTCTCTAGATCAACAATTGATAGGCCGGGCCTTAGGCTTTAGCGACCTCCTCAATGGACTGGCAGAGGAGTTCAGCGAACTGTCTATACAGTTCGGCTACCCCGCCTTGTAGACCCTAGACAGCAAGCTTTAAGAATAAGCAATTTGCTGATGCTGCAGCCTAACCACTCAATGTAATCTCTTGACCCATGAACCGGATGTATCTTCAGTCCATAATAATCGAATTTTTATCACCGTTCGCAATTCATGTTGGGAAAATCAAATCACATGTCAGCAGGATAATGCAGAGTGTGCATGAACATACATGAAAGCTTATCGTCTCCGATATCTACTTATAATGTCCGCAATTGCCAAACGTCTTCCGAATGCCCCCTTAGTTCAACTGGACAATTCAGCTCTTCATTTATTAATCGAGCTGATATGATACACCATCAGGTTACTCATATCTACAAAAAATACTACACAGGAAGCTCGTTTGTAATATCGCAGAAAGGTGGATATGTGGATCTGTTTGGGTGGAGTGATTGGCGTGATTGTGGCTCAGGATTGACTTACTGCAGGTCAAATCATAAGGGTGGAGAAAGGGGATTGGCTGAGCAGAGATTCGTGACAGTTATCCCTGGCAACTGGAATATTAAGAGAGAGTTGATGGAATAGAGAGATTGCTCTTCCTCCAGTGAAGTACATTTATCTTTTGGGTGCCTTTCAATACGAAACTCTCACCCAAAGTATCATAATGTCTTTGGAAAAACGACTACGGAACCTGTTCCTGGTTCCTCGGAAAGGTGAGTTGGATGCCAATGGAGTGGAATTCTTTTGATGAGGGTCCGCCCTGGTATGATCACGAGACTGCGGTTTTCAATATTCTCTTATCACTCTTTCTATTTGGTTGAATCTTTGCTAACGTAGCCCATTTGCAGGTGAGACGTATGAGTTGCGAGCCGGTCTGGTGTCCCAGTATGCCTGGGAAAGGTATGTTTGATTGGTGTTTTCTCTGTTGTATTCATCCCTCAAAGATTACCATCAGCTAACACATATCTACACTACAGAAAAGATGCCATCCAGCGAGTAATCTCGGCCATGACGGTGGGCAAGGATGTCTCGGCCCTTTTTCCCGATGTACTCAAGAACGTGGCAACTCACGATCTGGAACAGAAGAAGCTGGTTTATCTGTACCTGATGAACTACGCGCAATCACACCCTGAACTGTGCATTCTGGCTGTCAACACATTTGTACAGGACTCTGAAGACCACAATCCCCTGGTGCGCGCGTTGGCAATTCGAACCATGGGCTGCATCCGTGTTGACAAAATCGTCGACTATATGGAAATCCCTCTGCGAAGGACAATCAAAGACGACAACCCCTATGTCCGGAAAACAGCGGCTATATGCGTTGCCAAGCTGTACGATCTGAACCCGGAAATGTGTGTGGAGGAAGGGTTTCTTGACCAACTGAAAGGTCTTTTGAACGATCCCAATCCTATGGTTGTTGCCAATGCCGTGTCTGCCCTCAGCGAAATCGAACAGATGGGACGGCCCAACTGCCTTGAGATCACGTCATCAGTGCTCAATACACTGCTGATGGCTCTCAACGAGTGCACGGAATGGGGCAGAGTGGCCATTTTGTCCGCTTTGGCCAAGTACAAGGCTGAGACACCGGAAGAGGCCAAGTACATCTGCGACCGCGTAGTGCCCCAATTTCAGCATGCCAACGCAACTGTCGTGCTGGCTGCTGTGAAAGTCGTGATAGCCAATCTGGATGTGATTCCTGCAGAGGACAGAGACGTGATGATGAAGAAAATGGGCCCGCCTTTGGTCTCACTGGTGTCTACTCCTCCTGAAGTGCAGTATGTTGGCCTGCGAAACATTCGCGTGATTCTCGAGAAGTTCCCGTTTATTTTGAGTAAAGAGATCCGGATTTTCTACTGCAAATACAATGACCCACCTTATCTGAAGCTGGAGAAGCTGGAGATCCTGATAATGCTGGCCAATGATATGAATGTGTCCACTTTGCTGAATGAGCTGAAGGAGTATGCGATGGAAGTGGACACGGAATTTGTCCGCCGGGCCATCAGATCCATTGGGCAGTGTGCTGTCAAACTGGAGAGCGGTGTGCAGAAGGCTATTGATATTCTGTTGGAGCTCTATGCCAGTAAAATTGCATACGTTGTGAATGAGACCACAATTGTTTTGCGGGATATCATTCGCCGATACCGCAAATTCGAGGATATAATCATTCCCCAGCTGTGTGACAACTTTGACATGCTGGACGATCCTGAGGCTAAAGCAGCACTTGTGTGGATTATTGGGGACTACTCGTCTAAGATCCCTGATGTGGAAGTCAAGTTGGAATCCTGTGCCAGTTCGTATATGGACGAGCCGCTGGTTGTTCAGCGACAGATTTTGACTGCTGTGGTGAAAGTGTATCTCAAAAAGGGAACTCCTGAAGTACAGAAGATTCTTCAGAAGGTACTGGATCTCACTACAAAGGAATCCGACAACGCGGATCTCCGTGACCGGGCATTTATCTACTGGCGACTTTTGTCTGCAGATACAAAGACTGCCAAATCAATTGTCGGGACAAAGCTTCCTAAGATCAAAGGTACAGTTGCTGGGTTTTCTCCTGCACTTTTGGAGGAGCTTATCAGTGAACTGTCTCTTATTTCATCTGTATACCACAAACCAGCCTCATCGTTCATTTCCTCTGGCCAAAAGGTGGCAGTGAGCTCTGTGGGTGGCATTTCAGAGCTGGAGAAGCTAGCGAAGAAGGAGATCGTCTCTAAGGCTGTACAGGGTGAAGCATTGCTTGACTTTGATGACGGCGATCAAGTGGCAGAAAGTGTGGCTGTTGCCTCATCGGGCAATGTGTTGGATGAACTGAGTGACCTGTTCGGCTCATCCGCTGCCCCAGCAGCCACGCCGGCCGGTTCTGGTGGAGTTGCGTCCAAAAATGACATTCTGGACCTCTTTGGAACTCCAAGCCCGCAGCCCAGTGGCTCAGCAAACACTCTTGATATTCTGGGAGGCACCGGCGGCTCCTTGGGCGGCTCCTTACCTAGCACCACAAGCTCCAGCAGCGGTAAGAAGGCGAGTAACGATTTGCTGGATCTGTTCTAGGTTTATATATTGTGGGGCTAGACTCAATATAACTATAGAAGCATGTTCGATTCTGGAGTAGTGCCCAATTTTAGAGGAGAGCCGTTGCAGTAGGCTTTTTTCTGCTGCTCGTGTGTATTGGAGGATATAATCCTGAACATCTATAATTGATGTACTCATTCTTATCTATTCATGGACAAGCTGAGTTAAACTCTGAGGAACCAGAAAGACAATTTTCATACATTACCAGAGGTAGTATCTACCATATTATTCACTCCCTCTTCAACTATACAAGTACACTTTCCCATTTGCTGCAGCTCCAGCCACCCAGTTCTGTCGAGGATGCAGTTTGCAAACTGCCGGCACTGCTGTCATCAGTCCCTCCTCCTCGTCAGTTATATGTCCAATCAGATATCCGTCCTCAGTATAAACATCCAGATACTTGTTCATATTAGCAATCACAAACTTGCCCGTCCCATCATTGGGTGACTCCTGCCATCGCGGCTTGAGAATAGAAACCCAGCGGCCTGTTTGACAGTTGTGTTTGATTGTCAGTTCAGGCTGTAGAGAGTCCATTGTATAGTCCTTAGCCCATTTAGCCGTATCGCCCAGGTTGAACACATTGATTTTGTCATCATAGCCACAGGACACAAGTCTGTTGTTTCGGTTCCAATCCACATGGCTGACACTGAGCCTGCTGTTGTATACGCCGTAGATGTGGGGACGGGTGAAGGTTTGCGAGGGATCTTCGGGATCAGAGATAGTAGAGACATTGCGGAGATCCCATACTTTGAGGGTTCGGTCCAGAGACCCAGTAGCGATTTGATGGTTGCAGTTTGGGTTGATTGAGAAGCCCCCGATTTTATACTCTGTCAGCGAGTAGATATACTCCTCTGAGAATTTCTGGTCAATTTTCACTGGAGCATTGCGAGTCCTTCTACCGGAGGTTGTCTTTGCTGGAGCCCGGAGATCCAGTAAGCCGAAATCGCCGTCCAAAGTGGTGAAGTACAGCACGTTCGGTTCGGCAATGTTCATGTCGGAGATGCCGCTAGTCTCAGAAGTACCTGGGATGTGGAATTGGTACACTGAATTGGACTCAAGTTTGGACAGGTTCATCACACGGACTGTGCCGTCGTAGGAAGAGCTGAAGACCTGGTCAAAAGAGGCAGTACTGACCAGAAGCTTGGAGACCGATTTGCTGTGGAAACGGAAGGTCTGGACATCCTTCGACGCGTCTGCCTCTTCATCGGCAGAGGACTCATCTACCATCCACAACCCTACATGTCCCACCTTATCTCCAACCAGTATGACTTTGTTGTCCACCGAGGGATGGATCTCCATGGAATAAATTCTTTCAGGCGTCAGTTTAGGAGGGAGCGCTTTGCTGTAGATGGACAGCTTGCCAAACTCCTCCCTCAAGGCAGGAATGTCTTTTGGTACTTTTGACTCGTCTTCCATCTTCACTAGAGCCTCATAGAAATCCCCTCCAGAGAAACTTTTCCCCAGACTCGCAATTTTCTCCAGAGTCTCTGCTGCTTCGTCTTCATCCTTGATGTCTGACTTTGACGCCGATGTGAGAATATCCTCCAGTTTCACATCTCCTATAATTTTCTCTTCTTTCAGCTCCCGTAGTCTCTCTTTCTGGGCTTCAGCAGCATCCTGAGGAGTCCCGAAACTTGTCATAGACTCTCGGAAATCATCGGAAAGTCCCTCGAGCTCCACAGGCTCCCGAGCTAAGCGCTTAGACCTTCTGACCACTGGAGGTGTCTCGGACTTGCGTTTTGCAGCTGGTTTCCGTTTCCTCAGATTTCTGGCAGCGTTCTTTGCCTCCTGTTCTTCTTTCACCGTCCGCTTGATATCCTGTTGCAGGGCGTCCAGCTCCAGCTGCCTCAGCAGCTCCTTATTCCGCTGGATGTTCAGCAGCCGCTGTCTCTCAAAGTCATTCTCAGAGGCCGCCATGTCATCGGAGAAATCTCAGCATTCGATACAGTCTCTAGTATCATCAAAAGCACGTAAATCACGTACGAAGTGCCAATGAATCGCCAATATATCGTTCTTCAGTCTGCTGACTCCCGTTGAAAACTTTGCATCTCAAACCACAAGCGCTCCAAACAAGTTAGGCCCATCAATCTCGCTGTCATTCACTCTTTTCATCAGGTTTGACAGACCATCATATAATGCAAAGCTCAACGCATTATTTTCCTACATCACAGGCTCCTCGGGCAATCACATGCAACTTTTGTTCGCTCAGCTTGGGTTCACTCTGAGACTCACAAACACGAAAACGGCGGCGGCGGGCGCGACAGCCTCAGAGAGACACGTGACCCGAACGCGTCAGAGGCCAATCTCGCGTCAGTACCGGGCGCGAACTGTGCACAATTGCACCTTGCCTCAAACGAGGTTTGAAGGTATTATTGTTGGTGATGATAATCTCAACAACAGAGAATTCATATGACTGCTATACTGCTGCTGAGAAGGAATGAAGATCTGATAAGGTAGAAAGGGGCTCAAAGAAGTCAACGACGGACACGAAGACGCGGCCTACTTTGTATTGCCTGACCGTTGCGACCTTTGAACAATTGAGAGATGGAAGACCGAAATGGGTTTCCCAGAGCTGGGGCGCCGTTTGACATTCGGCCAGATGATTCTGAATCTGAGAATGAGGTTTTCACAAGTCAAGGCTCAAGCCACAGTATTCCCACCAGTCCTTTCGGCAAGGATGAGGTCAGGAAACGACCATTGAGTGTGAATGAGTCGATTGGGAACGAACTGAATGCTAGGAACCAGCTGAACAAAGGCTCTCCGAAAGGGAAGAAGACAAGGACTAGAGGAGCATACGACATATCCAGCTATTTTGAGAGGGTGGAACCAAGCGATGAGCAGGTGCGACCATCGCGTATGCTGCGGAGCAAAGTGCAACAACTGGAAAGGTCTGCCGGGGCTCCGATATTCGATTTGCAATTGCAGCAAGGCATAAACAGAAGGCTTTATAAGTTTCGCAATCTGAACAACATGCTGGGAGGTTCTTATGCGGCATGGGGGACTGGCTATATACTTCCGGATTGTGAGTAAGAGTGAAGCTGTAAGGAAGCTAGACAGAGAGTTCGAAGTAATGATACTAACATACTGAGCAGATGAACCATTCGCGAGAAATATGGAAACAGAATATGTGGACATCTATGAAGGCATTCCTGACTGTCCCCGAATATCAACACAGGTTGGAGATTGTAAGTATCTCTGAAGAGACCTCTGATTTCTTGAAAAATACAGTTCAGCGTTGCTCAGGTCACTAACCAACCCAGCCCGACTGATGCTATTGAGAGAGACTCCAACTAGCTTCAGTGTTAACACCATCGGTATGAAGAAACACAGCTGTCTGACCATCATAGCAAGTACACTCTGCTAACACTTTTCCCCAGAGTACGATGAACATCACGGTAGTGATGAGACTTACACCTCAGTGGAAATGCTTGCTGATAGCGGGTGTCTTCACTCCAGCATTCGTCAGCTGGAGGCGAATTTGCCCACTGACAACGTATTTATCTTGCATGGAAATGGCAATCTGTCCATGCGAACTATCTCGCGGCCCTCGATCGAGTTTTTGGAGAACTACAAAATCGGATCTGCCACTAATAGGTTTGACGAGAATCTGAAAATCACAAACATTCAGACCCACAAGTACTATCACGATAGACTGTTGATGCATACATGGGATGGTCGATTGATACTGGCTGATCTGCGAGCCAAATTCCCAGAGGCGCTGGCGTCCTGTTGGAGGATGCCAGGCTTCCAGAAACGAAAGTTCAGCAAAACTGCCAACATACATGACCGAACACCTTCCATGGTTTGGTTCAATGACAGCGCGGTAGCAGTAGCCTATAAGGACCAGCCTATGGTGTACAACTGGGATTTTCGGAGTATCCGAAATGACGAGTTTGATCCTAGCATGGATCATATATTGGATTGTAACGTGGAGAAGTATTGCTACCCTACGTGGGGGGATGATTATGAGAGGCCTAAAGAACCGACTGGCATTACGCATTTGAGCTACGATGACGAGGAGAAGACTTTGTGGGCTTTGGACAAGTCTGGACTGTTGCATGGGTTTGCGGAGCCAAACCGGCCATCTCCTCGTCAGCAGAAAGTCAGGGGCATGTTTGGCCAGATTCAGCTGCCAAAGACTGATAAATTTGGCAAAGCTATATCCTATCGAGGTCCGGCAATAGTAGCTCAAAAAGAACAAGGGCTTTATGTGGGACTGGGATCATCTGTGCTGAGTGTTCCCTTCCCCAGATCTCCTTTCCACATTGACACATTGAATTCCATATATGAGTCGTGGCATGAAATTGATCAGCACGGTCTTAACTTTGATCTGAAAAGTCCAACTGGCGACTATGAGGACAGGTGGGAAACCGATCGAGATCCCGAAGTTACCGCTCTGCTGTATAATCGCGGAGAAGACATAACGTTAGCAGCCACAACGGGGTCAATTGGTCAGTTTATTCGTGTAGTCTGAGCGAGTGAACACCGAGTCTTTACAAAATTGTGTATATATGGTCGAAAGAAACGATCAGGCTCCAAGAATTCTAAGAGTTCGAACTACAAACTCAAGAGATGATTCTCTAGTAGAGGTGACTGTCACAGATACTCAGCCGCTCATAATGACCAACCAATAGCTCTTACTGACAGAGATGTACACAAAGCAGGACTTTCGCCCTTTTGAAATAAAGAGATGCCTCAAATAATCGATTGTCTGCGTTCTATCGAGATCCGATTCCAACTTAGAGGCATCGAAACGTTGAATAAACTCCGCATTTTTAGACGTATCACGTGATAGTAAAATACCCAGTTGGTAATGTCCATGCAGCGTAATGCACATGTTGCATGTTTCTGCATCTTTATACAGCCTCGTGTCTGATGTACTTTGAGCACTTCGACAACCCATTGAATCTGAACGTTCTGCCAATGAATAATTTCCATCCCAAATATCCACCCTTGCTCCAGCATCTTCAGCTGTATTGCATTATCATTTCCAGCCTTCTTTGACAGAAGAATCTCACAAACCTCTGCCCCAAACCTCTCACGTGACTCTCCCAGTCTCCCGACAGCCCCCTCAATATGCCAGCCTCCACCAAACACGTAGAGATCCAAGCCTCACTTTCAGCTACCAGAAAATACCCGTATCTCCCTTTTGATAGCACTTTATACAGCAAATCTCCCCACTATTCTCTATCAATTCCGCCTGAAACTACCAAATACACTCACGACTCTCTGTATCCTCTCACCCCACCGAAGGAGGCCACAGCAAAGCACAACCATTCTATTCACCCAAGCAGCCGCAATGGCTCAGACACTGATACATACAGTGCAGGACCGCACGCTGGAATTCCAGCAGTGCGTACAGTCTTTGCAGCGGATCAACCGGGGGAACGGCGCCGGAGGCTACGGAAGGCCCGCCGGATACCAAAACGGGGCTGCGGGCCCGGCGGGAGGGAAGACCGCCAAGAGCGAATTTGCTCTCCGAGCCTCTGGGCTGGCAAAGGACATCAAACACACTACCGACATGCTGAGCCGCCTGGCGTTGCTGGCGAAGAAACGCACAATGTTTGACGACCGGCCGGTGGAGATCAGCGAGCTGACGTTTGTGATCAAGCAGGACATCATCCGCATCAAGCAGGGGCTGACGGAGCTGCAGGAGTTTACCCGCAATAAGGGCAAATGGGGCAACAGCAAACAGGACTCGCAAATCACAGAACACTCGAAGAACGTGGTGAATCTGCTGCAGGGCAAACTCACAGACGTCACCACGGAGTTCCAGAACGTGCTGGAAGTGCGGACGAAAAACATGGAGGCCAGCAAAAACCGGACGCAGCAGTTCCTGTCCGCCAGTACCAATTCGCTGGACGGGACGCGGACGGGCAGCGCGTTAATGGTGGATGCCGCCTCGCCGCTGTACTCGTCACAAAACACGTCGGGAATACTGGCCGGTTCCGATATTTCCCGATCGAGCTCTGCCGCCCCGACAATCTCCGATAACCCGTACCTGCTGCAGGACACCGACGGCAGCAAAGACCCTTCAAACTCATACCCCGGCGACGACTATCTTTCGCTGCCTTCCCAAACACAGCAGATGGCGCTGCTGGAAGAGCAGCAACTATCTGGGAATCAGTATCTCAGCGAGAGGAACCAGGCAGTGGAGGCTATTGAAATCACGATCCAGGAGCTGGGGGGTATATTTGCCCAGCTGGCTACAATGGTAGCCGAACAGGGGAATATAGTGCAGCGGATTGATGCCAATACGGAGGATATCAGTATGAATGTGACTGGCGCCCAGCGGGAACTGCTGAAGTACTATGCTCGGATCAGTTCCAACCGGTGGCTGTTTGCCAAGATATTTGGAGTTTTGATTCTGTTTTTCTTCCTGTGGGTTGTGGTCAGTTGAGAAGGGAAGGGTATGGGGGAAAGGCATGTTATGTTGGAGGAGGACTGGGAGTTGGGATAATGTGGGTGATGTTGTGGAAATACTGGGAAAGCGAAATGGAAGGACGAAGTAGAAAGTAATCTGAAATGCATTCCTTGCGACAAGCATGTTTTACTACAGTTCAGTAACCAGGTGCTGTTTGTTGGTTGACTGGTGTTCGACGACTCATGAGAGGTGCTTGTAGGAATAGCGGAATGACGGAGAAGCGGAA
>JAKTWI010000439.1:0-19770 GCA_030561065.1 Sporopachydermia cereana | reverse complement strand
ACGACATATATTTATTGGGATAACGTAATCAGTAAATCTCACTCCCTGCCTTAGATGCAACACTCACTTCAGAATTACCGCCGGCCGCTCATCCAGCGGCTCATCCGCATGGTACCTTTCATTTAAATAGTTGCTAAGTGTCCATGTCGGCAATGCAGGGGATCGCAGGCTTGTTGGCGCTGTGGAGCGAAGAACCTACTGTAATGACCCTTATTTAGGGGAGACGCTTTGGTCAGCAGGGCCATTTCGTCATTGGTTGTCTGTGGCTGCAGCCTCCCCGCAAGTGCCTTTGGGTAGAAAATGGCAACTCGACTCTGGTTGGAAATGGAAACTCCAGTGATAAGCGATGATTCGAGGACAAGAAGACTGTTCAGCCCGATGCTCACTGACATATCAGGGCAGATCAACGTTGATATATTAATGGCCAATTCTCCTTTCTGCACCAACAATTGGTGAGATGCGGTGTGACAAGGCATTGAAGTGAAAGCAGGCGTAGAACTTCTTGTCAGCGTATCTCAGACTGCAGTTATGAGGAAAGGCTCGGAACTCTTAAAGATCTGTTCAGCAAACTGCCACATGTCTCGGCCATACAGTGCGGTCAGGGTGCTACCGGGAAGTTAAGAGTTACAGGTCACTTTCTTCAAACTGTCGGAGAGACTGTTTACCAAATGCCGCAGCACGATGAGACAACGGAAGAGCTGTTGGCCCTAGCAGCTGCGTGTACTCTCCACTCATCCAATGAACAGGAAACGCGATGTACGGAGCAGTCACGGGTCGGCTCTCCCTACGCGTCCACCTCATATCGAAGAATGTCCCTTCCAATCATCTCAGGCGATGAGGCTGGCAACCGTCGGGATCCTGTACGAATGCTGCCTGCCGAACTCATTGCACAGATACTTTTCTATGTTCCACCTTTTGATAGGATTCGCTGCATGTCTGTGGACAAGTACTGGCGTTTTATTATCAGTACTCTGTCGGGAGTTTCCAACAGTTTCGATTATTTTTGTAGGACAATGTCGCGGCGCGACCTGACTGAGTCCATTGAACCATTCATGAGAGCCCAGAGGAGATGGTGTGTGGGACCACAAGATTCCAGTGAGTCCTCCATTACTTACAGCGGGCTAGTGAAATGCTCGAGCGAGAAAGTGTACGAAAACTTTTCAGAAAGGATGCAGGACTGGAGTTTCGAGGAGGATCAGGTAAAGTACAGAGTTAGGAGCCTATCGATGAAGAACTCCATTTCGTTGGCGACTTTGTACTCACTGGTCAGCTTCAAAAAGAAACATCGTCATGATTTTGTGCTGTCCCAGCTTGTCTACAGGCGTGAATGGGATCCTTTACTCCTGTTTGGCCTGAAACCCCCAAACGATTTCCGAGTAATTCTTCACGTTCACTATGCTTTCAGCGAACTCGAGCATCTTTACTTGGACTCCAAAGCTCACCTGTCTCTAATTGCTCTTATCCCGTCAATGTTCCCAAATCTGAGAACTTTTCATGCCACCATAAGTAAGAGGGACTTTATTTATGACTCCGATGAGAGTGGTCACTCTGCAAATGCTGACCGTGGACCTTACAGATACGGGTCGGCAAAATTCAATGCTTTTCATCAGAAAAACTCTAACCTGGAAAAGCTTTCTGTGAGTTTTGTTTCCTCTTATTGGCAAGATGATCCAGGCCTCCCAAACATGTATGATTTTTGGGGTGAGATTCTTAAACGTACCCCACACTTGCTGACTCTTGAATGTTGTGGGTACAAGAAAGTTCACTATGATAGTAGATGGTTCACGAAAGCTCTGCGGCAGCTGTCTTGTTTGCGCAGTATTCGCCTGAGTCATTGCTCCTCTTTCAAGTTTCACGAAGTGATTGAAGGATTGAATTTGGCAAGAGTCTCATTGCGGACTTTTGCTATGATTCATGAGGCGGATGCCGGCCCTTTCGATGAAGCTAACAGAAGCAGAACATCACAGGCTCTTTTCTTGCTGACTGGCGGGTCTCTTGACTGTTTCTTGGGGCTCAGAGTTTTGAACTTGAAGGCGTCTTATGTCAAACTATTCACACTGATGCACATTCTGCAGGTTGCGGGGCCGACGTTGGAGGTATTGATGCTCGATTATGGATGCAGCTTATATTTCAAGCCTAGCGGCTATTTAGCCCCTAAAGATGCTGGTTCAAGCTACGAATACTTGGAACTGGTTGAAGTGCTCAGGCTGTGCCCGAATCTGGTAAAGCTGTCAGCCCGTAGCTGCAAGAATTTGGGCGACCATACCCTTGCTGAGCTGGGGAAGTATTGGAGGATGCTTCGTGAGGAAAAACATGAGCACTGTTCGCTGAAGGTACTGGACTTAAATTTCAACAGCGCCATATCGGGGACAGGAATCTTAGCCGCTGTGGAAGGCTTGACTGGATTAAGCAGAAGTGACATCAATCTCGACTTCAGTGAATATGGAACTGTTGAGCTGCTCAATAAGATTTGCCGTATGGCAAACTGTCCTACGAGAATGTTTGAATACAGACCAAACAGAGGTACGGCATTTTTTGGCGGAGGCTTTAGCGTTTAGGGATGGCTAGTGCAATTATAGAAGATTGAATGAATGAGATGCGGCATAGGGATCGTTGATGGCCCACTGCTGAAGTGTTCAAGGTTACAGAAGGGGTTTGCCATTGTTGGTAGAGTTCTCTTTCAATACTAATCTACAAGGCTCCAAAAATTTGACCAATGAAGTTTGGCCGAGGTTTCTTTTGGAGCAATACATTTCTGTTAAACGTCGAGTAGTACTGGATAGGGTCACCAATTCTTCAGCATTTATTACAGCTGAGAATTCAGCCTCTTTCCAAAAAACGAATAAAACGCTTCTATACTTATGATCATCAATTAAACTCTATCAGTTGAATGAAAAAACCAAAACCCACAATGATAAAACAGAAAAGTGTGAAAAAGAAATGACAGCGGGTGGCATGAACCGCACGCAGATTAGTATAATCGATAATGACTGGCTGACTGATACAGCCAGATGCACAATCACCAACACGTTATGAGGCGACAACTCCAAAAAGTTGGTTCAGTGTGTTAAACAATGAACATGGAATGAATTCGTATATAAGTACAAGAAAGCCCCAAGGCCACGTGAGCTAGTTGCAAACCACTGAAACGCCTAGTACAGCAGTCTGGTGACAATCTTGAAAGGAGTCTGCTCCAGCTTCTCGTACAAAACTTTGATGTCCTGCTGATTGACATCAGAGATATCAGCCATCAGGTAGGCAATCTCCCCAGAAGAGTCAGAGAACTGCTTCTCAATGTTGTGATCGGCGAAGATCTCATTGACGGTTCTCAAGACACCAGGAACGTTCTGATGCACATACAACACTCTCACTTGGCCTTCAGCATCAAAATTAGGAACTCTTAACGACACCTCAGGGAAGTTCACAGCACCAATGGAGGAACCCTCATTGATATACTTCACCAAAGCCGTCCCGACTTCCACTCCAATGGCAGACTGAGCCTCTTCAGTGGAGCCACCAATGTGAGGAGTGAGAATAACATTTCTCAGAGACTGCAGCTCAGAAGCCCATTCGTTCAGCTCATTGTTGAACAAACCAACACCATTCTTAGCAGGCTCATGGGGGAACACATCAAGAGCGCAGCCAGCAATCTTTCCACGCTTCATAAACTCAATCAAAGCCGGAATATCAACAACCGTTCCTCGGGAAGCGTTGATGAGGTAGGCGCCATCCTTCATGGCAGCCAGCTGGGGGGTGGAAATCAGATTCTTCGTCTCAGGCGTCTCGGGAACGTGACAGGTGACAAAGTCAGCAGTCGAAAGCAACTCCTGCAGCGTCTTCACCTGCTTGGCCATACCCAAACCCATAATAGACAACACATCATAGTACACAACGTGCATCCCCATAGCCTCGGCTAGCACAGACAACTGGGCACCAATGTGTCCGTAGCCAATAATCCCCAGAGTCTTACCGCGCACCTCCCAGCACTTGGCCGACACTTTGTTCCAGGTTCCAGAGTGCAGTTCGATGCTTCTGTCGCCGAGCTGGCGGGCAAGGGTGATGATTTCAGCAATCACCAACTCTGCCACGGAACGCGAGTTGGAGAAGGGAGAGTTGAACACGGCAATGCCGTTCTTGGCCGCATACTGCAGATCCACCTGGTTGGTGCCAATGCAGAAGCAGCCAATCACAATCAGGTTCTTGGCGTGTTTCAGCACATTCGCCGTCAGCTTGGTCTTGGATCTGATACCAATGACCTGAACGTCCTTGATCTTCTCAATCAGCTCATCTTCAGGCAGTGATGTCTTGTAGAAATCGACCTGGTAGCCCTGACCTTTGAGAATGTCAATGGCGGTCTGGTTCACATTTTCCAGAAGGAGAATCTTGATATCACCTGTGGAGAAAGGCTTGAGAGCCTTGGAGCCAGCAGTGCCGGTGTAGGAAAGTCTTCTGGCTCTGGGGATGGAACCGGAATTGAGAAGAGACGCCACGGGAGAAGTGGAGACGGCATTCGGCGAAGTGGACAGCACTGCGTTGTTCAAATCATTGGTGATTTGGTTTATTTGTCTGGGAGAAGCCATTGTGCCGAGATTGACGCAGGATAGGGCTCGATATTGGCTGGCAGTGGATAAGGAGTGTAGTCAAGCTGAGAGGCTAGCAGGTTTTGGTTATGACGTGCTAGGTTAAAGGTTTGTGAGTCTTTTGACGATCAAACAGACTGATGGAGATTGAATATCCTTGGCAGTCGATACTATCAACAACGCGGAGACGGGAAGTGTTTATAACTGTCTGTATTATCACTGGTCGGATATATTCGAGAGAAACAAATGTCATTGCAATCAGTCATCGGAGAAAGTTTCAAGCTCTCACCTTAACAAAAATTTTCCATACAACTCAATGAGGTGTACGGAAAGGGGGAAGATGCTGTATTAGGTAAGAGGTTTTGTGGCGCCACACAGGAAGTGTGGCTTTGAAGCTCTATGAGAGGGGAGTTTGATTGACCTCATGGACGTTGCGGCGAGACTGACTGTCATAAGTGCGAGTTATTGGGTAAAGCTGCCGGCAGTCAAGTTTCTATCAAGCTACTTGCTTGTTGCAGTGGGCAGTTTTGAGAATCCTGCCTTTTCACTGGTAATTCAAGGGGCTGCTGACTGGTTGATGGGTGGCTGATCTCAAAATGGAAATGAGTCTGTACGCAAAATGAAAGGTGCGCTGACTTTACGGATGGCGCAGCAAGACGGGACCGAATAAAGCCGAGCAGTTTTCGGTCCACCTTTCATGTAAGCCCTGAATGAGACCAAGAGTGAAAGAGCTTTCGTGGTCAGAATTTACATCTGGTATCTGGGCAGGCATGGAGGATCTCCTCCATCTTTTAGTATTTAAAGGCAATATATTTCTTGCAACATAGGTTCTTTTTCCTGTCATGGGAACTGTGGCACAGCCCAGCTGAGCCACAAGGGCCTGAACCTGTAAGGGTGTTACGTACCATTTCCTCATTCATCCTGTGATTGCACGTGCCAAACTCACGTGAATGCTTCCCAAAACAGCAACCACAGGTACATGTAGCATAACCGCAAGCAAAGCTCACCTGCAGCTACTTGCTTTTCCTCCCAGCTATTTAGTGCGAGCTCCTGTACTATTATGCACCAATTCTGCACAGAACTCAGTCGGCGACAGTTGCCTCTTTTTCAAGTCTAGGCCTTTCTGATACTGCTTATCGTGTTTCTTTCAACCTCTTATCGCGTGTTCCTGACGATCTTCATTGAATGTTGAAGAGTGAAAAGTGCAGCAGGGGGTGTGATAGCCTTTTGGGGATAAAACCCTCAGCGCGTATACTCATTTTCGGTTAATGATATGAGTCGTGATGACCGTAATAAGATGTGTCGACTCCTGAAGGCTCTCCTTTCGACTTGCTTGGACTGATAAGATAAGCGAAGCATGTGGAAGCTGTGGAGAAGTGCTTGAAAAGGTGACAAGATGAACATCGGGATCGTATATATGATGGAGCTGTTTCTCCATTATTGAAAGGGAACAGCTGAAAGGACATCTTGGTCTTATAGAAAAGGTACTCTTTCAAGAAACTATTACTACTGATTAGCGTCATCTATAAGTACGCACGAAAAGAATTGTATGGTGCGGGTAGAGCCTATCTGTGAACAGAGACTAGATTCCTCTACCAGTTGCTTTTTTCTTCCTCCTGTCTACAAGAAATGTCTTCCCTGGTGTCTCGTTTCTTGGGATTCAAACATCCGGCGGCTCCCCAGGAGCCCAAAGTTGAGGAGAAAGTTCCTTCATTGGTGCAAACATTGCCTGCTTCCTGGTACACCTCTCCTGAAGTCTTTGAGCTGGAGAAGAAGGAGATTTTCACCAAAAGCTGGAACCTTTTGGCTCCCAAAGTGATTTTTTCAACGCCATATATGAAAAGACAGTATACCTTTGCAGGCGTCACCTTCTTTATTGTCAATCTGGTCGAGAAAGGGTTGAAGGCATATCTTGGAGAGTTGGAAAGTGTATTTCCAGGGGAGCCTATCGACGAAAATGGCAAATCGGAGGTATTCAGTTCAGACTGTGAAAACACTCTCCTTAACTTGGAATTGAACCCTGTCAAACTGCACGTTACGGAATCCGGATTGGTTTTCTTTTCCTTGGATTCAGACACCTCAAACACATTTGAAAGCTTCTATGGAAACGAACTGGAGGAATTATTGGCAGACAGCGATCTCACTAAACTTCACCATCGCCGTACTTACAACTACAAAGTTCCTTTCAATTGGAAAACGCTCATCGATGGATATCAGGAATGTCTCCACTGTCTCTATGCTCATGCCTCACTAACCAAGGCGTATCCTACAATTCCGAATTTCTACTATGTCGAGAATCATAAGAACTTCAGCCGGAGTTTCCCTGATGAGAATAAGAGAACCGGTGATAACGGTCTATTTCTCTACTTTTTTCCTACAGGAACTATCAACTCCTATGGCGGGGGTTTCAACATGTTTCGCCTTTCTCCTATCTCTAGCACAGAGAGCATGATGGAGTATGAGTATTTCTATGACGAGAATGCATCTGAGGAGGAGTTTGAGGAATGGTACAAGTTTACCAGGCAAGTGGCAGACGAAGACAGCGAATTGTGTGCCAACACTCAACGAAATCTCAATAATGGGATTTACCAATCTGGATTCTTGAATCCGATAAAGGAGTCGGGGGTTATTTGTAAGTTTGTTGTGTGCTTGAGTGAATGTTTGGGCTTGTTGAGACTATTGATCAAACTGAAAAGAAAAACACTAACATCGTCATCAATTTCATTCAATAGTCTACCAGGATCTTGTTCGTCAAAGGCTTTTACAATCATACCAGAAATGAGTTCTCATTTGAGTTTTGGAGATTAGAAACTCACTCTTCTGCCATGAGTAACCTGCCTTTGTTCCATTGAAGGATAAGGCAGTTTATTTCATCGGGTCTCTCTACAAACCCCCAAAGAACAGGATAGCTGCGTTATCCATAATTTACTATTGCTATATCACTCTAACAGATAGCTCGGTGTCCAATATGTGAAGCCTTCCCCATTTTCTTTTTAGTTCATTATTCACATACTCAATATCAGAACAGTGCAATAAATATCTTCGGACAAGCGGACCTTGCAGATCAATCCTTCCCTCGTGGTTTTACCAGCGTCCCTTTCATACCCCTCTGATTCACATTAACTCCGCAACTTCAAAGCAAATTCTTGTCACACACCTCTTTCCTCCGCTCAGCAAATTTCTCATACAGCCTGTGCCAAATTTTAACTGCCGCACAGTCTTCGATCACAACCTCTCTCTTGTTATTCCAAAAATTCAGTCTTGAACTTTCATTCCTCTCCTCGCCTTCAAAATCAAGCGCATCAGTGACTTTCTCATCAGCAGCTCTTTTGGCCAACCGGCTTTCGACCTTTTCATCCTTTTCGTCAGCACATTTAGGGATGTTCTCCTTCAAATAGTCCAAGTCGCTCCTCCATTTATACCAAGGCTTGGGGATAGGAAAGTCGCTGAAATGCACTAATGTCAGCTGATTGAACACTTCTGTCGAGTTCCATTCGCACCAGTATGGTCTAGAGATCTCTGAGTCGCACGTTGCCAATTTACCTTGGACCAGCAAATCATACTGATGAGGATCAACAAGATACCTCCTGTGATCATTTTCTCTGAACTCCCCTGATACAATCAAAGGAGGAAGCATCAAAGCTTCGGGGAGGGCTCTGGCGTTTAAACCCTGTTGAGCAATCTCCCTTTCCGCGCGCTCTGAAATTGCTTTGGGCTTCAGATAGTCATTGATGACATCCATATCATACTTGTTTTCAGCCCGATGATTCACCAGCTCCGCAAGATCACTGTACAGTTCTTCCGAGGGCTCAATCAGAATCATCTGGTCATTCCACACCATTTGCTCTAAACTGGATTCCGGGATTACCGGCAGTAGTTGGTACACATCTGTCCCTCCTCCGAGAGCAGTAAGGAGCGGGTCTATAAGCTTCCTCTGCCGTTCTTCCAATGTAATGGATATTTTTGAGCCGTCTTCAGCACTTTCGGAAGAGTCCGCAATGTCCGACAACCAGTAAGCCAAGGGCATGGCTATCCGGGCCGGAGGGGCCAAAAAATACTCGTCCAGTGTACTGTTGCCAAGTATAATGCTATCGGCATCAAATATCATCACCCGGTCATATTCGGTAAGATTCATAGCCGCAAACTTGTTGAACGACTGCGCCCAGGTTGTATCGTCGGATGTCCAAATCCCCATTTCCACTGGGTGTATCTTCAGCTTGGGGATTTTTTCCTTCACAGCGTTTACCAGGTCCAGAGTCTCTTTCTTACTCTTGGCAGGATTCTCCTTGTATATCACCTCATCCACCAGAAGCACCAAGTCTGGAAACGCGCCGTTCTCATACAGCTTGGCCAGCGCCATCAGGGCATTGCATGTATACACAACATCAGTGGCATACTGTACATAGGCAAAGCGCGACCAGTCCATGTGTCTCTTTGATGATAGGTTTGCCTGTTGTCTTTTGGTAACCTCCAGGGTCTTTTTCAGCACCTCATGAGGAACATACCGCACCTCAGTTTTCAGTGCATAGACTTCTTCAGGAGAAGGTCCGACAGTTTCAGTCACATTTGCCACATTTGCTGGTTCCTCATCGTGCGGAATACTTTCTGTTTCCTCGTCGTTGATGCTGTGATCGATTTCCCATTGAGCTTCCCAGCTCTGGAATTTGTTGTTCGTCTTGTCTTCCGACTCAAACTCCGGTTCGTTTCCGACCCACGGCAGATTTTCTGCTATTTTTTTGCTCCACGTGTCTGATATGGTTGTTTTGAGGCCGTTATAATCGGACTCCAGCGCGGTAAATGTGACTGCTAGGAATACCAGAACCCCCAAAGCACATCCTGCCAGCAGATACTGGGGCAGCGACCAGCTTCTGATCCGGAAATGTATTAGCATGCTTTCTCCAGATATGTGCGGATATTAGTAAGGTAGTTGTATGATCATCTGAGATTGATCAATCTACATCTACTGATTAAAATAGCTTTCCCCAAGCAAACAGTGGCTGTTTGTCAAATGAATCAACAGTTAGTAATCGAACTGATCTGATGGCACTTTGAAGTTTCATCAATATTATTTCCATAATGAGACGCGAGTAATAGAGTTTTGAAATTGATATAAGGTTTAGTTACGTGCAGCCTAAGGTTTGCAGAGAAATGAAAGTTAATTAACAAAAGTGGGCGAGGCAGTGGAAGCTGTTAGTAGGGGAAATGAGATAGTAAGAGTTTTGAGGTGAACGGAACACAATTTTGAATACTTTGAAAGTTGAAAAAGGTATTATGGAATCGACAAAGCTCTGAATAAACGAGGCTGTAATTGCCAAATGTGATTTATCATACTAAATGTGGTTATCTGGACGACCAGAATCGGGACCACTTCACACAATCTATAGAGAGTCAGCATCTTTGAGCCTGATTTCTTTAATGAACTGATACCTGTATTACCTGACTACCCATAACTCCCGACCATAGGTAGATCTGAAAACAACCCGTCCGCCGACAGTGAGTTGCACTAATTTTTATTTGATGCATTATAGTTCCCACTCTTCAGATTCAGCGAATGCGCCGAAGCCAAACTGCTCTTTCGCGAAATTTCTCCCCGAGTCCCACCAAGAGCCAAAGTGGTGAGAGACGAATTGCGTTTCACCCCTTGCGGCCGAAACTCTGGTTCTGAAGTTTTTGAAGTAGTCTCCCCGAGTGCTCTGCTGGAACGATCCAGCGAACCTCTTCCTTGTAAGACTTCACTCGAGCTCATACTGTGGAGTCTTTCCAGCTCTACTGGAGGCGTCTCTTCTTTAACGAGCCTCACGGTTCCATTACTGTCAACATCAGCGGCAGCACCCGCCGAATGTTGGTCCGAGCTATCTTCGGCATCTTGCTCGGAAAGAACTGAGACATCCGACCCGGAGAACACGCCAGAAGTAACACCAGAGTTCGGTCTTTCTGCTTTTACGCCACGCTGGGGTATCACGGGCTCAAAACTGGAAGCTGCACTTTTGCTGGCAATCCCACTAGGAGCGCTGCTGCTTCCCGCTCCCGTCATGGGACTACCAAAGAACGCCCACGCGGGAATTTCGTACTTTTCAGAGCCGCTGGGCCGAATAGGTGAATGCACCGCTCCATCTAGATTGAAACTAGACTGTAGCGTTTGTCGCCGCACCCGAGCTGAAGGCGTTCGACTGCCTGAGGTTGAGTTCCACGGCATATTGGAGATCGTCTTTAGTGAAGAGGAGGAGGAGTTATTCGTTCCGCCGGGCAGGGCGGTGGCTGTTTCTGGTCGCCGTTGAACCACTGTGTCTTCAGGCACAATCTCCCTCAGACTATCAAATAGTTCCGGTGGCTCGCTGGCATGCTGTACTTTGCTAGGAGATGACGTGAGAATGGCTTTGGCTGCTGGCTCTTTCTCAGGTTCCACGTCGTGATTCAGAAGCTGCTTGATTTCTTCCAGAGAAGATTTTGGCGATGCGCGCTTAGCTACGTCCCTGGCAATTGCCGAGATACTTGCAGACTCGGAGCGACGGCGGAAGTGATTGCGGCCCTCTAGCGGGAAAGTCAGCATGTGTTCCCGCAGATCGGCGGTACCAAAAGTACCCGTGCGATGCCGGTTCATTAAAGCGCTCAGAGACATTTTCCGCCCGAGAGTTCCGCCGGCGCGCGTCTGACTTCTGAGAAGGTCTGTGCCATTTGCGCTGGAGCTTCCCTGAGCTAAGACCTCGTCCATAGTTTCATTCTCAAACTCCGTGTCTGTGTTGAGGGGAGTTATCACTAACGCAGGGGGCATATTCCCGGAATACCTCAGCGTCTTGCGGCCGATCATATTTGCCCGTACCCGAGAAATAGTTTGGTCTAGAGATATCTCAAGAGAGCAATGATTTCTGATTATCGACACCTTTGGCCAGGTGGCCTGAGAGCCTCGCAATATGCACTGGGAGATATACTCATAAGTGGGGTTCACCAGCAGTCTTGTCAGTTCTGTCATAGGGATATCTGGCACAATAGTGATATCGCCGAAATACTTTTGAGCCAGGACAGATCTGAGTTTTGTAGCCACATTCTTCAGCAGACCAAACTGAGCCGCAATATCCAGATAATGCATCGCCTCCGTAGAGGCAAAGTTGTATGCCGTGTGGAGAAAGCGTTTGCCCAGTGTTGCCATATCAGTGCTCATGTCGTTGGCGATAGGGTCATAGCGCAGCTGTCCGTTGCGAGTTCGGCGAATCTTGTTTTTCTGCACTCCTCCCGCAAGAGTAGAGATTCTCAGAAACGGCGTCACATGCGGGTTGACCTGGCACGCTATTATATGGTCTACATCCAGCATTTCAGACAGTCTGTTGATGGGCAAGTCGTTATAGACAGACCCGTCGACGAACTTGACAAAGTTACCCCACGGCTCGGGTTCGCCGGTGCGGGGATTCTTTTGGTATATTGTTGAGGAGGGAAATACCCCCGGAAGTGCGCACGAGGCACATACTGCCGACCATATCAGCACATTCGGTGCTGTGAGGAAATTGAGCAAATGAGGCTGCTCATGAATAGATGCTGCGGAGACAGTCACATTGATGATGCGACCAGTCCGGTTGTATGCTTCTCTGAATGTGAGATCGCCCAGGAAATCCCGCAAGGTTTGCCGCAGAAAAGAGCTGTCAAACCAGGTGCCATGTTTCAGAAATCGGGAGAGACATAGGAGTAGATTGTTCCGGCTATTGTCGTCGTCAAATATATTGAAGGTCCTCTCGGGAAGCGAGTTGAGGAGCTCATCAATCTCTGCATTTGTATGCACACAGAGAATAGACGCAAAGATGGCGCCCGCAGAGGAGCCAGATATCACTCTGGGCAGAAGGTTCAGATCCACCAGCGTTTTCAGCACTCCAATGTGATACAAACCAAAGCACCCGCCTCCCGAAAGCACTAAAGCAGTGCGCCCAAACGCCTTTCGGGTCTGAACCAACATATTGAGCACATACTTCTCATCCAAAGTACAGTTTGGCGAGGCAAGAGCTTCCAGTGCCAGATTGCACTCGGAGATGTAGTTTTCAATGAGGTTTTTGGTCCCAGTGTAGGAGTGCTTGTAGAGAAAAATGTTGCCGATATCGCCCAGATTGCGGGTCCACGTCGTCCGGACTAGAAAAAGCAGCTTTGAATAGTCCCCCGCCAGTCGAGCCTCCCTCAGTTCGGCGAGCCTCGTGCGGATCAGCTCGTAGTCATACAGTGGCGATTCGTCAATCTTCTTCCATTCATTGTTTCCCTGCAGTTCGTCGATCTCGCTGGCAATCGCCTCCCATTGCTCATAAGAGCGTACTGACTTTAGCTGATCAAGCAGCATCTCCAAATACTGCGAGGAGCCACTTTTCCTGAAAGGAACCCAGCTTTGAAGTCCTTTCGGTAGTAATGAAAGCGCTGTATTCCATAAAGAGTTTCCTGAGCTCGTCTGATCCGTCGGTTCTCCTCCAGTTTCAGCAAACGCCCCATCATAGTTCAGATCCTGAGCCTCTGTCTCCTCCAAGTCTTGCATATCATTCAGTCTTGACTTGAGCCGTTCAATGGCTCTCATCACTGTATGGCCCACCCTGGGACTGGAAGTCTCGTTCGGCGTGCTGAGGTCGTCCTCAGCGGCATATTTGTGGAAGATGTCCTTATCAAACCCAGGCGGCATTGTCACCCCAGCAAGCGTATTCTCTATGTTCGGAATGTCAGTAGTAGAGCTGAAACCGCTCCCGGAATAATTATTGGAGTAGCTTTTATCCATGTTTGGAGAAAAGTTCTGGTGCTCTAACAGATAGAGAGTGCCATTTTAGAGAGACAAGGCAGCGTTTGGGATGTTTCCAGTAGAGCAGAAAGTATGTTCAGTTGTCGCTTTGAGCTATAATAACCGTATTCCAAAACTTATATCCATTATTTCTCTTGTCTTTCGTCTACTATTGAAGGTTGTTTATGAATTGTAGGCCCGTTGGGGTTCATATTGTGGCTTGTGATGGCTGGCGATGACTGGCGCCTTTACTTTCACGTGCAAATGCCGAGGAGGAGGAGGAGTTTTTGATGATGTGATTGGAAAAGAGAAAGGGATTGGGTAATGAGACATGCTGCAGGTTCATGCAGATATATGTATGGAGAGGGGCAGAGGGTTGGGGAATGTGATTAGAGAGACCGAGAGGCAATTGAAGTGATCAGATAACATCTATTGCTTAGAATTAATTTCGGGCCAAAAAAATTCAAGATGAGTTAACTGATGATCCTACTAGTATGTACAGGAAGATGTTAATGAGCCACATGCTCTCTGGGTTTGATCTCAGTATGCACTGACATGTCGGCGGTAGGCGCTCTGCAAATTTTACTATCACCTGTCAAGATTCTAGTTTCAGCATGATAAACGTATACTCTTTATACGTTGTGCAGTCAGCGTTTCATAGATATTAAAAGATGCATCAGATAGCAAACACTCATGAATATAGCAAAGATAATCACAAGTCCAGCAAAGTGCCTTTTATATGTAAAAGTGGAAGCTGCACTGAAAGTTCCGTAAACTCTCTATTGCATCATTATTGCATTAACATGCATAAAGCCTAACATCACCGACGCGACGTGTCATAACCGGTAAATGTGATTAAGTGTGAAAGTATCATTCTACATAATGTGATAGAAACAAACAGCCGAAGCGAATACAGAGCTGCTGTCAACTGCCGCAGTTGAACTGCCCCTGCCCCAATTATGGGAATTTGATGCCTGATGTGACGCTAATAGGAATCCGAGGTCCACAAGATTGAAGAGTCAACGGGAGCCAGACTGCGTCAATGGATAGGATTCACTGGTATTAAGAACTGAGAAGCTCTCTTTATTTTTCATTCATGGTTGCAGCCCACAAGCAATATACGATCAAAATCTCGGTGAGGCTTTTCAGCAATGAAATCATCTAAAAAGAGCCATCTCGGCACTTATAGAGCCGCCTCGGGAGACTCCAGTCATGTCTTGGTCGGCATAACCCCCTGGGCTGTGGGTCAATTGTCTCTCATGTTTCTTGCATTCTCCCTAATATGCGGCCCAGAGACGTTTCAGCCGATTTTGGCGCTACTCGGGTTTTCCATTCTCGGGGGTCTGGCAACATCCTTCATGATTCCTCGAGTTGGCCCACTGTTTATAAAAATTGGACTCAAAGGGAAAGATATGTCAAAGAAGGTCGGCCACATCTTGCCAGAATCTATGGGCGCTGTAGCAGCCCTGTCATATCTGTTTGCGATGATAATCTTCATTCCGTTCATGTTTTACCAGTACTTGGTGACAAACACGTCCGGCGGTGGCATCAGGGATGAAGGCTTTGAGGTCAAGAAGGAGTTTGTTGTGAATTACTTGCCAGTGTCTATATTTACTTCTGCTAACAGCAAGGTTGTTGAAGGATCAGCTCTGCCACTGTTCCCACACAACAAGCTGGCCGAGTACCTATCGGCACTTCTTTGCTTGCAGAGTATGCTGCTTCTGGGTATGGCGGACGATCTGTTCGACATACGATGGAGAAACAAATTTTTCCTGCCAGCCATTGCTGCAATTCCCTTACTGGTTGTGTACTACATTGACTTTGGGGTTACCTATGTGCTTATTCCCAGGTCGCTGCAGCGAATATTGTTCTTCTGGAAGCCCAGCCTAATAACCGGAGCGCGAATTGTTGACTTGGGATGGTTATACTACGGCTATATGGCGGCCGTGGCTATATTCTGTCCCAACTCAATCAACATTCTGGCCGGAGTCAACGGGTTAGAAGTCGGCCAGTCTGTTGTGATTACCATCTGCATTTTGGCAAATGACTTCCTATATCTGTACAATTCACATGATGCTCTGTCGCACCAACCCCATCTTTTCTCTATTGTTCTGCTTCTGCCCTGGCTGAGTTGCTCCTTGGCAGTGCTATACTTCAACTGGTTTCCCGCAAGAGTGTTTGTTGGGGACACCTACTGTTATTTCTCCGGAATGGTCTTTGCAGTGGTGGGAATTCTGGGACATTTCTCCAAAACACTCTTACTATTTTTCATACCGCAGACTTTCAACTTTCTCTACAGTGTTCCTCAACTGTTCAAAGTGATAGAGTGTCCCCGGCACCGGCTGCCGAAGTTCAATCCTGACGACGGGCTGATGTATCCTTCCCGAACAACTTTTGATGTGCCTCCTTCCAAGATTGCATGCATTATGTTGTTGACCCTCGAGAAGCTGCATCTGATAAAACTGTGGAAAGAGAACGTGAGAGTGAAAGATGTGCATACTGGAGAGGAAAGGGTTGTGAGTGTGATCAAACAGTGCTCCAATATGACTCTAATCAACCTTGTTATTGTCTGGTTTGGGCCTATGAGGGAAGACCGTGTGACACTGTTATTGATGGCGATTCAGTTTGCTATCGGGATGGCCGCTTTGGTTGTCAGACATTCATTATCCAGACTTTTATTTGAGATTGATAATGTGTGACTGAGGTGGATGAACAGATGAGGAGCCTCCGAATTTCGCACTGAGCATACATATTATTGAGGCCCCAATTATAGGTAAATTGAGGTTGGAGAAATGGAAAACATTCACAGCAAAGCTTATACGATCGTGCTAAATTGTCTTAACAAGCAAGTGATTGGTCACCCGAATGCGTCAGCAGCACTACAGCTATCTGTTTTAGAACGTCCTTCAAAGTCTATGCAAAGGTTTTGTCTATTCTCCATTAGGAGTGGGATATGTGCATGAAAGTTGCTGATATCTATATGATAAATGAGCGGGCGGGGATGATGCCGACGTTGATATGAGTGATGATGAGGGGGTGTCAAGGCGAAAACGCTTTCCAGAATGACTCGCGACGCGCCAGAAGTCTGTCCGCGAGCTTTGATATTTCCTTCGATTTAACACTCTGTCTGGCAAGGAAGAACTCATCCAAATGAACAATGAGAGATCTGTTCTCAACCCCCTTTGCCTTGCTTCTGTTGTACTTCTCGACACTCTCCATTTCGTACTCAAATGCTTGCACCATCATCTCGAACTTGTCGATGTCTTTCACTATTATAGCCTCAGGGCTGCTCATATGTTCGTACTGATTCCAAGAGTCAAGAATCTCCTTTGCGGCCTCGGGATTGTATTTCTCCACCAGCGATGAGATATACTCGATGGCTTTTTCCTCTCTCTGGTGTTTTTCCTCTTTGGTGACATTGTCATGAGGGGTGATGTCCCCCACTAACGCCTCGGCCATATCATGCGCCAGACTTATCTTCATCATTTTGCTGGTATCCAGTTTTGTCTTGCAAGTCATGGATATTATGCTCATTCGGTACATGTGGTCGGCTATCGACTCTGCCCGGGGTATGTTGAAATGGAGCCAACCTGTACGTTCCGTGGCTTTCAGCTGCCGGATGATGTTAAAGAAAACCAGCAGAAACTCTGCTGCAGAGGTCTCTTGATCTATCGTGGGGTCATTCTGTACCTGTTCGAGCCTCGATTTTATATGGGCAGGCAGGGAAGTTTCGATAGACCAGGTGGAAAAGTCAGGAATCGTCTCTGGCATTTTGAGCGGCGCAATAGAGACCTTAGTGGTGCCAAAAGATTTTCAGTGCTGTTGATATGGGGCGTAGCGATTGAGAAGATGCTACTGACTGGCGGAGAAGAGTTTTGCGGCCTATATTGAAGTAAGACGGTTGACTGAACAAGCTCCTGGATATCTGTGCTTGGAACTTTTGGGTCGCAACGTGGTGTCGACGCCTGCCTCTTTGGTTCAAACCTCCGAGGATTTCCAATCTACTCGTCTAAAGTGTCGGAAAGGATATTGATTTCAATCAGTTGCAAAGGTTCGCATACTATTCGGGATACCCATATGGAAACTATCAAACTTCTCCTAGTGCTTTACTGATTAGAGAGAAATCAAAACAAATTAGTCATTAAATGTTGACGTAATATCATATAAATGGCTTTAGGGCAGCTCACGTGACATTTATGATGGCCTCACGTGACTTCGGCAGCTGAAGGGTCGTTTATATGGAAGAAATGCACTTCAGAGTGATTCGACTGAAATACTGGATAACAAGATCTATAGTGACATCAATGATGCCGATTGGTTGATAAATTGCATTCAGCGTTTACGATATGATGTATGACACCAGCTGTGTATAGCTGTGAGAAGAAAAGCTGGCGAGAAACGAAATAGCTGATAGAAAGGAGAATGAATGAGACTAGAGGACCAAAGACTAGAGCGAGCTGTGTAAATACGAGGGTGCAGGAGCTGTAACTGTGACGATTGTCAATGACTCAAGCTGCTCCAGATCTCTGCATGGGATGTCTTGCCTCCACTGTCAGGAATGAACCTCAGAGTGAGAAAGAAGTAGACAGCGCCAGACAATGTGAAGAGCAGGAAGACGTAACCCGCCAGGTACTCACTCAGCGTTGGGAACAGGAAAGCAATGACAAACGTGGCAATCCAGTTTGTAGCCATACCGAGGCTCTGGGCTTGTCCTGAGGCTTCTGGTTGTGTGAACTCAGATATGAGTAAGAACGGAATGGGTCCCAAACCTAGTGCGAAAGAAATCACATAGAGAAACGTGGCAACAGCAGTGACCACCTTCGCAGAGAAGACTATTCCAACAGACATCAAGGCGGCCGTAATTGACATACCAGCCATAGACCACAGGAGCATTGATTTCCGCCCCAGATTGTCGACGAGAGACGCAGTAATTCCAGTCGCTATTGTATTGACGAGCGAGATGAAAATGTTCATAAGGATAGCGTATTCGGGAAAAAGGCTTTTGAGAACGAACACACCATAAAATACAATCGAATTTATACCAGTCAACTGTTGGGCCGTCATAACAATGATGACTGCCGTCAGCGGACGACGGAACCGCTGGTTAACGATAAACTCCTTCATTGTGATGGCAGTACGTTCTTCAGGAATGCTTCCACCTTCTTCTTCATCCAGGAGAGCTCGGTTCTCAGCAACCTCGTCCCGCTTAACCCAGCCTGCTACTAACGCATCTACGTCACAAGCCCGCCCTTGAATGTCAGAGAGTGTTTGCTTGGCCTCAGCGACAAATCCCTGATCTGCCAGAAATTTTGGAGACTCCAGAGAGAAAAAGAGGCAGCAGAAACTGAAAACACCAAACACGACACCCCCAAGTAAGATATTCCTCCATTGCTGAGAGTTGGAGTATATAAGACCAACTGTCTGGGTAGTCAGGATTCCCACGTTGATTGAAAGCTGACTCATAGAACCTAGGAAACCTCGGTATGCAGCTGGAGATACCTCATTGATATACAGAGGTACGACTGTCACGGCACACCCCGCAGCAATGCCTACAATGAGCCTTCCGACAGCCATTGTTTGCATTGTATTGGCAGTCACCATAACAAGCGATCCGAGGGAAAAGAGTATAGAGTTGGCCATGAAGACCTTCTTCCTGCCATATCTTTCAGCTAGCCCTCCAGCCAGAGAGGCTCCTAACAGCCCACCAATGGAGAATATAGAGGTCACAAGTCCTATTTGTCGGTTGTTCATGGGAATACACTGAACATATCCATGCCGACCATAGAATGTGCTGTCATAGTCCGGATATGGACCTGGTATCTTTTCTGAGCACGTCAAGACATCCTGCGGGGCATTGAGAGAAGACTTAAGAAGTGCTTGTTAGACGCCTGAATACAGTCACTATGTCGTTTCTGCTGTTCACTGGTCAATTAACTCATCATACAATATGATATCCGTATTGGATTGCCTCCAGACAGGCAATCGACACCATCGTCAGCAGCTGCAATGTGCAGCAAGAGTTCGGGCTCAGCATACTGCCTGCAGAATTCTCAGCCATCGTTATGCGTATCAGAAGATCATTCGTGATTGTGATCTGTTATTTATCTGACCCCAGTATACACCATCTCCATCAAACAAACTGTGCACTCTCTTCCTAGACGTTGGGAGCTCAACAGATGACCCAATAAACTCTACAGTATCCAAATTTGCGCTTTCACTTCTTTAGACCTCCCCGATACCATGAATACATCACACAACTCTCCTCAGCCTTTCCTTGATATGAACAGCTTATGGCTGCCCTTATCGGCTAGCGCATCTCCTTAGCTGCATACCAGGGTTGTTGTAAAAATTATAAGGTTTTTTTGATTATTGCACAGTTTTTGCATGTAATTATTTTCTGCAATTGCAGAAATTATTTTGCTATGTTTTTACATATTCAAAATCCAAATAGGA
>JAKTWI010000438.1:7287-19771 GCA_030561065.1 Sporopachydermia cereana | reverse complement strand
TTTGCCATCTCTTCGGCACTCAAAGTAACCACAAACCGAATGCCGACGCCGTGCTGTTCCGTCATGTCTTTGATCCACGGCTTTGTCTTCTCCGTTCCCGCCAACCCCTGCAGCAAAAACTCCTTCATTGTGGTCGTCCACATTTTCACCGGCAGCTCGGTAATCTCCACTACGTTCTCCTCCACCTCGGCAATTGTCCCGGCAACCCGGAATTTGTCCCTGCCGAGGGGCTCAATTGTACCCGTCCACCCGCGGTACCACGGCACAAGCGGCATAAGCGGCTCGCCCCGCATCAGCCGCCGCAGATTCTCCACCAGATCCAGCGGATTGTACGACGGGATGTTGCTGCTCCACCCGGTTCCGATACCCTCGGCTCCGTTCACAAGCACCATCGGGATTACCGGGATGTAAGCTTCCGGCTCTACCGTCTGCTCGTCGTCCTGCACGTAGCGGAGCAGCGGGTCGTCGGCAGCGGGAAATATCTTCCGCGTGATCGGGTTCAGCTCGGCATAAATGTACCGAGCGGCCGCCGCGTCTTTGCCGCCCTGCGCCCGCGTACCAAAAGACCCCTTCGGGTTAAGCAGGTATATATTGTTAGAGCCTACGAAATCCTGCGCCAGCCCGACAATCGTTTGTACCAAAGACTGTTCGCCGTGGTGATACCCGGTGTGTTCCGAAATGTACCCCGCCAGCAGCGCCACTTTGATGTCCGTTTGCAGGTTCCGTTTAAACACTCCGTACACCACTTTCCGCTGGCCGGGCTTCAGTCCGTCCAGCACGTTCGGCAAAGAGCGGATGTTGTCGGCCATGGAGAACAAAATAAGCTCCTTGTTGATGAAATCGGCAATGGGGATTTCCTTCAAATCGGGGTCCAAATGTGTGCCCGGCACGAAGTTCCGCAGCCATTCTTTCCGATCGTCGGCTTTCTTCTTACTGAACGCCAAGTCAATAAACGGCTTGTCCTCGTCTTTCAAGGCATGGAACAGTTTCAAATGCCGGTCCAATTGGGAAAAGTATTCCCGGCCTTCCTGCGGCGTGGAGGTACCCAAACCTTTGTAGTATTTCTGGCTCCACGAACAGTGTTTCCCCTCCGTGTCCCGCCATTTCTCGTACTCCGGCATTGTATAAAACGGGATAACTTCCCGCCCGCCGCGGCGGCCCCGCCCGTTCCGCGACAAAACCGTCACTTTCACAATCGGCGTGATAAACTCAATGAGAAACCCCGGAATGGCCAGCAAACCAGGAAAACTCGTTTCTAAGAAATTGATAATCAGCCCCTTGATATGCGACCCGTCGTGGTCCTGATCGGTCATAATCATAATATGCCCGTAGCGCAGCGATTTAGTATCCGAATAGTGCTTTTTATGCTGCAGGCCGATGATTTGTTTGATGGCTTGGATCTCGGCGTTTTTAGATATCTGGTCATGTGACGCCTCCCGCACGTTCAGCATTTTACCCCGCAATGGGAATACGCCGTAGTAGTCCCGCCCGACTACGGCCAGCCCCGCCACGGCCAGCGACATTGCCGAATCACCTTCGGTGAGGATCAGCGTGCATTTGTGTGACTCCCGCGTGCCGGCTTTGTTGGCGTCTTCCAGTTTCACTAATCCAGTAATGCGGTTTTTCTTGCTTCCGTCGGATTTTTTCAATGCCCGCTCGTTGTTCCGCTCGGCTGTTTGTAACAGCGATTCCAAAAACCGGGTGCGGAGCACTTTTTTCATAAAATCCGCCGAGAGTTCCGCTTTGGAGCCGAAAGAGGCAACCCGGGTGATCATCTGCTCCTTAGTTTGTGACGTGAAAGCCGGGTTCTCAATCAGGCAGTTTACAAACAGAAACACGTTGTTGCGGATCTGCGCCGGTTTCAGTTTTGCGCCCTTGTGGCGCTTTTCCAGCGCCTCGGCCGTGCGCGCCACCAGCTGGTCACAAATATACGTCACGTGGGTGCCGCCGGCAGTGGTGGCAATCGAGTTGACAAACGAAACCTGGTGGAACGTGCCGTCGGAAACGGCAAACGCCACCTCCCACCGGTCGTTAATCACCTCGTGCACAATCGGCGGGGGCGCAGCAGTCTCGGCGGCGTATTCCGGGTCCAACTCCGCCTGCTGCGCCTGCAGCGCTTTTACGTACAGCTCCACATACGATTTGAAGTTGCGGCACGGCACGCGTTTGCCGTCCAGATACACGTCGGCGCCGCGGACGGTGCCGGCGAGGTCGTACACGCGGCGGCGCATAACGCCGAGCAGGTCGGCGTCCAGCCCCTCCATGCCGAACAGCTTCCAGTCCGGGCGGAAAGACACTTTTGTGTACTCTTTCACCCCTTTCGGCGTCGTGATGCGGGGCTTGCCTACTTTGGTCATGTTGTCCCGCCACGTCTGTTTGTACACTTGGCCAGTGGTTTTGTCCGCCGTTTCGACTGTGAATTCTGTGGAGAAGATGTTGCACAGTTTGGCCCCAAACCCGTTTCGGCCTCCAACAACCTTTTTTTGGTTGTCGTCGTAGTTGGAGGACGTCAGCAGATTGCCGAAAATGAGCTCCGGAATGTACATTTTCTCTTTTTGGTGCATTTCAATCGGAATGCCTTTGCCGTCGTTGAAGATCTCAATGAGGCCGTTTTCGGCGTCGATCCACACTTTGAGGTTTTTCATGTTTGGGTCGCGGATTTTGTTGTCGGCAGCGTTTACAAGGATCTCGTCAAAGATTTTAAACAAACCGGGCACAATCGTGACAGGTTTGTGTATCATGGATTGTGTCTCCTGGTCAAACACCCACATGGGCACTGTGTCCGGCTCCACAGATCCAATATATGTGTCGGGTCTTTTCAGAATGTGTTCCAGTTGGGTCAATTTCTGGTATGTTTGGGACGAGGATTTTTGGGAGGCGCCGGCCATTTGGTTCACTTTGGACGCGCAGTCTTCCAGCGGGGCTGCGGGGGCTGCAGCGGAAGCAGAGGCGGAAGTGGAGGCAGAGGCAGTAGCGGCAGATTTGCCTGGTTTGGCAGGTTTGGCCGCTTTCGCTGCTTTCGCCGGCTTGGCCGCAGCCGGCTTGGCCTTCGGCTTTGCCTTTGCCTTCGGCTTCGGCGTGGCCTCAAAGTCGTCGTCGCTGCCGGCCGACTCGCCCACATCCTCAAACTCAAAATCGTCTTCCGAATACTGGAACTCCGAGTCGCTCATTGCGGATCAGCACAAAGGCGGAACTACAGAGAATGAAGGTGGGAACTCCAGCCTAACAGTCCGTAGGCGGGGTGACGAGAGTCTGTGTTTGCGGGACTTTTATGTGAACCTTTCAGCAGAATCCACAAACGTCTTTACTTCCGTTTCAAGCCAGAATTTTTTCCAAACGAGCCGTCTTCAATTTTTTCCCAATAAATCCAACCAGATCAGCTGGTTAGAGAAGTCCAAACTGTCGCTTTTGGTACTGTCAGTTCTTTGGGGCCAGCAGAGTCCAACGGGCTTTTGTGCTTACAGTGAGATACCAGCACAGACAGAAGGGTTTAAGCAGATGATTTTCATCAGCAAACGGCAATAATAAACGCGTATTTGTAGAGGCGATGAGGTGGAAAAGAAGAAAAGGAGAAAAGCGGCAAGGGAAATGTTTTGATGCCTGTGGGACGGGAGGAGATGTGAAGTGCGGGATGGGCGCTTAGGCGGGCGTGTTTGTGTTCGTATTGCCTAATCTGTGCAATTTGAGGCCAAACAGTAAACACAGACGCCGCAACGGTGGGGCCGCAAATGGCAATAAGGTGGAGGGAGACTTAAGGTGTTTAGGATTACGTGATCATGAATAGAGGGGATGGGGGAAGACGGCGATGGGAATGACAACAAGCGGGTTGGAATTGATGGTTATGTGACATATATTCAGAAATAAGTGGGTTACTCCTTGTAATATACTGCGGCTGGACGTCTCATACAGCCTCTGGGAGACATTGGACCCACTCAGCCGAGGCCCTCTAGACACCAGAGCCCAGTGTCCCTTTACTACCGTGGCCGCTTACGTCAAGTGGCCAAGGAGAAGGAGAAGAACAGACCGCGTTGCTACAGTTACTGCCAATAGACTCCCCTCTATAGTGCCTGAAAGTAAGGCACCCTTTAATTCCGAATACTCACCCCGTTCTTCACATTTGTCCACCCATCGTCACATCAACGCATCATTCTGCATATCTGAAGCACTTTACAGTATCACGTGACAAATCTGTAGTCACATGACCTTCGTACATTGGGGCAGGTTTTAGGATTACATGATCATCTTCTGCTATATCAACCCTGCTAGCTCTCTCTCAAATTGGCAGCAGGTACATATATATGAGCATCAAAATGTCTTCCAAAAGACCCTCTATTCACCTACAAAATCAACAACTTACTCCGCTCTGCCTCGTCAATACCAACACTGAACCCACTAATGACACCCAGCACCGCTGAGCGTGTCTCATGATTCCTGATGATGTCATCACTAACTCCACTCTCAGGTCTCACCGACGGCCCATCTCCGCATCCGCACCGGCCGTTATTGGTATCTCCCATCATTTTCCCATTCTTCTGCTTCTTTTGCATTCAAAATTCCTCCTTCTACTAAATGAGAAACAGCACTAAAACTCACCAATGAATTCACGCCTATGAGAGAGTACGCCTTACCTCCAGACACACTTCTCACCATGTCAGCTGTTGTCCCTGTGGCTGTCTCGCCAGACACTCCCGAGACTTATTCGCCTCTATCTTGGGAACTGCTTCAGGAAACCTGTAAGCGGGTGAAAGCAGGTAAATAAAAAACAGAAACAAATCCACTCACGTTTATAGCGACAGCCCGTGCCATCCGCTAACTCTCCTGACAGCTCAAAAGAAATCCTACTCTCCATACTCCAAGTTCCGGTAGGTGTTGTGCTTGCTATTACTGAGTTTATATGGTTTATGTACTGATTGTCTCTTTGCGTAAAGGGTCGGATGCGTGATTTACACCACTGACGGCCACTGGGTCGAAGGGGCAAACATTGAAAACGCCAGCTACGGTGAGTACAGCTGGGAACGGAGATATTATCACAGGAAAACTTGCCTGTCCGTGATGACCTATTCACTAACAAAACCCTCAGGTGCTTGTATATGTGCTGAAAGAACAGCGATAGTGTCAGCAAAGGTAAGGCCAGCGATCGGAAGTCCCTTGAAGGGCATAACAAGCCTTTAACTTCCTTCGGGGTCACTGAGTCAAGCATTCATGAAAGACTCTTCCAACCTTCCGATCATTAACAAAATCCTTTCACTTTCTCTCGCCAGATGCTGTACAATCCTGTCGAGTTCCAGTTTCTTGCCGTCATCACAGACTCTCCGCAGATCTCCTCGCCCTGCGGCATATGCCGTCAGGTGATCCGCGAGTTTGCCTCCGATCTGTCGCTGCCTGTTTTCATGTTCAATCCCGACTGTTCGCAGTTCATCCGCCTGACAATCGAGCAACTTCTGCCGCTGAGTTTTGGCCCGGAAAACCTGCAATAGGAAGTCTTAGTGGGAGGCCACAGCAGCTAATCCTTCTCTTCATGCGGGATATGCAACAAGCGCATCAAACTGCGTGTAAACAACATATATGCCCTCCATCACCCTCACTCAAAGCTGCACTTTGCAGCCAGAAGTGCATTCCACAGTAGTATACACAGCGTCTTCAATGCTAAAAATGCAACTCTGTCCCTATAATGAACGTGGCACTTCACCCCAGTGGTTGATACTCTGTTGATGCCATGTGATTGCCCTTTTAATGCACCAGAAATGCCTCTTTATGCACAAGCTATGCCCGCTATTGCACAACCAAGACCCGCAATTGCACTCTATGTGTCTCCTTATGCATTCCTCCTGCTTGTTAATGCACCTTCATGCTTCTTAATGCACTCTTTGTACACTGTTCATGCACGCTTCATGCCCGTTCATGTAGGTCTATGCAAAGTCTATGCACGCTCCCCTATATCCGCTCTTCTAAATTCTCGGCACAGGACCGCCGGGAGAATCAGCCGTGCGAGCAGTGAGAACCTCACAGCCCGTCTCGGTAACCAACAGCGTGTGTTCGAACTGCGCAGAAGCCTTGCCGTCCGCCGTAGTAGCCGTCCAATCATCAGGCCAATGCACATCCCGATAGTCCCCCAGCGTCAGCATCGGCTCAATAGTGAAAGTCATTCCGGGCTTGGCAATGCCAGGCGTCTTATTCTTCTTATAGTGCGGCACGTCCGGCGGACAGTGGAACAGCGAATTCACCCCATGGCCCACAAATGTCCGCACAACTCCGAGATTGTTCTCTGTGGCATGCTTCTCAATCACGGCTCCGATATCCCGAAACAGCATTCCCGGTTTCACAATCCCAATTGCCAGATCCAGCGATTCGCGCGTCGTTTCCACCAGCCGCACCAGATCCGGATCGGCTTTAGCCTTATCGCCGACATAGTATGTCTCGTTCAGATCAGAGTGGTACCCATCGTGATAGAGGGAGACGTCAATGTTGATGATATCTCCGTCCTGCAGCGGCCGCTGGTCGGGGATACCGTGGCAGATAACCTCATTAACGGACGTGCAGCAGCTTTTCGGGAAATGATAGTAGTTGAAAGGAGACGGATAGGAGTTACGAGCAATGCAAGCTTCATGCACTATTCTGTCAATCTCGTCAGTCGTCACCCCGGGCTTTATAGCCGCCGCGGCAATGTCCAGCACCTCTCGGCCTAACCGATTCGCCACTCGCATCTTCTCAATAGCCTCTGGAGTGAGAATGTCAATTTTGGTGCGGGAGTTCCGGGTCTCCCCTAATGGGACGCCATTGAGCGCATGGTCCGGTCTTTGAATAGACTCGGGAACATGTCGTCGGGGGGACAGCGGATAGCAGGCGCGGAGTGTTCCCGTGTACGGGAAGTTGGGGAACGGGTCGTAGGTGTCTTGGCCGGGTTTCTTGTGGACGAACTTGTGGGTGGCCCAGTTGCTTTTGAAGCACTGCTGGTTGCAGAAGACGCTGGTGACGCCCTGTTTCAGGCACATGGGGCATTTGAGGGTGGAGGACGTGATTTTGCTGCAGTCCAGCCCTGAACACCGCACAGCTTCAGACATGTTGTAGGTTTGAAGGGTTGAGGATAGGAGGGAGAGGCCGGAAGGCGAGGAATGTCAGGGGATAGTCAGGTTAGGAGCTGGCAGCTCTTTCTTGCTTTGTTGAAAGGTAATCGCTTGACACCCGAAAATCGTTGTTTTCACAAAGGAGTGGCAAATGGGCTATTCAGGAGCTCCCTAGTATGTTCACCCCAGCATATTAGGAGAGATAACATGATCTATAGTACCTCTCAGCTCACCTTTTATTTCCCGTAATGAAAAAATTTATCATCCGGGTAAGCCGGAGGCAAGAGCGATGACGTGATCAAAAACCGATCGTTAGGTGGGTAGCCCAAATAGGAAGGTGACCTAACGAGACCGTTTGGGGTCAGCCTGAGGTGCCAGCCAGCAATTGAGTCTCTGGCGATATCTGTTGTATACAATAGTCCAGAGGGCTAATGGGATGCCAATGAAGGGGAACATTGTCAGGATCGTGCCCAGAGCAGACTGCTGCGTCATCTGCACTAACGTCTCGATCTGGCCGTAGAGGTGTTGGAGTGTGCTGGAGTTGTCTAATATGAAGTCGGACTTGAGTATTTTCTCCTGAGTCGGCATTTGAGACTTGATGCGTTGGATTGCGTCTTCTTTGCTCAGTTTGTCGTCCCGCTCAAGTAGTCGTTTGATTTGAATCTCCTCGTCACATACAACCGTCACAGAGTACCCGCAGAGTAAATCCATCTTGGCCTCAAACAACAGTGGCACATCCAACACAACCAGCCGGGTTCCCTTCATCCAATAGAGGAACATCTTCCATAGAATAGCCTTCCGGACTGCAGGGTGAACAAAGGAGTTCAGCTTTTTCAGCTCATCTGGTTTGCCGAACACCGCTCTTCCCAGAGCAGGTCTGTTCAAATGCCCATCCTCTGTCAACAAGTCAAGCACTTTAGGGCCAAAATAGGCCACAATTTGCTTGTATGCCGGCTGCCCTGGCTCCACCACTTCGCGGGCAATTAGGTCGGCATCAATCACAGGAATGGCATATCGCTCTTTCAGACGGCTGGAGACTGTGGATTTGCCGCAGGCGATGCCTCCTGTAAGTCCCAGAACAAGCATTGAGGGCTCCAATAGTATGGAGGTTAGGTGAGGTTAGGTGAAGTTGAAAGTAGGTAAGAGCAGTTCCCAGACGCAGTGTGCAGCAGTTAAAGCTCCAAACTTGCACTATGGTCGGTTTTACCAGCTTCAAGTCCATTTTTATAGTGCCACCTTGCCCGAGTTGTCTGTTCAATCTCCTCTTGGGCAGCAAAGAGTAGTTCTTTGCTAACCTCCAAGGCTACTTGTAGCCATCGCGTCTCACCTCAGACCCACAGATGGTCATTTGACTGTAGTCCGGTCACATGATCTTTCACTTGATGCGTCTCGTGAGGAAACCTCCTACTCGATAGTTTCATGAGCCTCCACTGACTCCCGAGTGAATCAGAAATACACAGCCATATGACAGCAGTTGTTTCCATTGCAAGGGAGTTATTTGCTTTCACAGCACCCAAGTACATCCCCTCTCTTCTCTTTATCATCACCCCTCCCTACTTCATGTCTCCTCCTGGCACTCCTCAAACGGAGACTCAAAGTTTCAGTACGTTTTCCTCACGGTTTGCGGTCTCTGATTAGTTGCGAAAGTTGCTTGATTCTAGGAACAAGAAGCCCCTTCGGTTTTAGACCACTCCAAGACCCCTCACCCTCTACTCACCTTGGCTATTTCAGTAGCATCTTGCCGCGTACTTCCTATTCAAATGAGCCCCTGCAACTTACTGCATTTCCAGTCACATGTACCAGCTAAACAATGCACTCATGCGCATAGATGCATAATATTGCATGACAGTACTTCCAACATGAAAGGTCTACTATATGCTTCCTACTTGATCTTCCATCGAATATACAAATAACGTCCTCTTTCCAAACAGTATACTGTCCATAAAATCAGCTCTCTCTTCTGCCGCGACTCACACACATTTAGAGATCTCAAAAGGCCAAAAGCCGCTTCCATATTCGTCGGTCTTTCTCACTTCTCCTCTCTGCTTTCCACTTCCCACGGAAAACATCGCCGATATCGCCAGGTTCATCCTCCCAGACCCGCCCGTTGCATTTCCCCGCCGCAAAACCATCCTGAGGTCGAGCCAGCTTTTACAAAAGATCACTGCATTTTTTACCGTGCCCCGCAACCGCCCACCCCGCCCACCCCGCCTCCCTTGCCTACCCCTCCTACCCCGCCCCCGCCTACCCCGCCTCCGCCTGCCCCGCCTCCAATGAGCTTCTCAAGCTCCGTCTCCCCTCGGATACTCCCGCTCCGCCCTCGGCTCTTCCGCCCCCGCCTATTCCGATCTCCAATCCCCACACGTGACCATCTCCTACCCTGCCCCTCTGCCCCTCACTCCCTCCGCCACTCATCTTCCTACCCCGCCCCCAACCCCACTTCCTACCCCTCCCCCTCCCCCGCCCCCACCTGCCCCCCCATCACCGCCCTCGACAAAACCCTCCTTCACATCCACTTTCCCTCTGTCGTTTCCTACCACGCCATTTCCATCCTCCAAGAATCCCTCGTTTCCGCCCATCTCCGCCACCGCAAATCCCAAATCCCGGAAGAAAAACCCGATCCGGTAATATTCACATTCCACCCTAACCCCATTTATACCGCCGGCCGGCGGGAGGCGGGGCTTCCCGCTCAGCCCCGCATTCTGCAGCGGGTAAATGCGGGGCAAGCCGAGTATTTCCCCTCTCAGCGCGGGGGCCAGACAACTTTCCACGGGCCGGGGCAGCTGGTGTCGTATCCGATTGTGGACCTGAAGCGGTTCGGCAAAGACGGCGTTCCGTATCTGCGGCCCAAATGCTACGTACACGCGCTGGAGGAAAGTGTGATTCGGATGCTGGCGGCGTACGGAATCCAAGCCAGGCGTACCGAACATACGGGGGTTTGGGTGTCGGAAGCGGAGAAAATTGCCGCTTTGGGCGTGCACGTGCGGCGGTTTATTACCAGCCACGGGGTGGCGGTGAATGTGGCGACGGATCTTTCCTATTTTGATGGTATTGTGGCGTGCGGCCTGGAGGACAAGCGGACGGTGTCGATTGCCTCTTTGGGAAAATTACCGGCCGCGGAGGCCGAAAAGGGTATTTCTCGGGCTGCGGCAGTGTGGGTGCGGAGCTTTGCCGATGTGTTTGGGTTTGCCGAAGTGGTACAAAAGGACGGCGCCGAGCTGACGGGAGACGTACTGCGGGATTTCCGCATTTAGAAAGAGGGGAGAGGTGACGGAAACGGAAGGTGGACGGAGGAGCAAAAATGCGGAACGGACCGGACGGACGGAAGCTGATGGGAAACGGCGGAAGTGTGGCGCAGTTCGCTCGGCATTTGCGGTGGCGCAGCAGTGGGTCAAGCCGATTGGGGGGTTTGCTGAGACTGCCAAAAGAGGCAACGGAGTGGTGCCGAGCCGAGCCGAGCTGAGCCCACGCGGCGCCACATGTGCTGGTGCTAAGCCGCGTGGCGCAAGCTGCATGAGGACCAAAGTGCCCAAAACGGAATAAGCCGCTCCGGTATCTCAAACCGGAAGCCATCGGAAAAGAATCCGGAAATCATATCGGCTCTCACGCTGTTTTGCCGGTGGCCGAACCATAAGTGGAAGAAACCGACCATAAGTAACCAATCATTGCCAATTACAACGTAAACTTGGAGATCAGCTATTCCACATCAACTATTCCATAGCTGGTCTAATTAGGTTACCGAAACTCGATCCGGTGGTTCCGGGAAGACTGTCATTACTGAAGCGGACTTTGTATGCAGAAACTCCGCCTCCTGGTGTTGTACCCCGCCTACCCCACTTACTCCGCCTACCCCGCTTACCCCACTTGTTACCCCGCCAACAGAACAGCTTTCCGGCCGTGTGAAGGGAAGAGGAGAAAGAAAAGAGTGGTTAACTCCGAATGAGGATCTCTCATGATAGACAAGTTGTATATAAAAAGGGATCCTTTGACCTGAAATTCTCTCCCATCTACTCTTCTGCAATTTGTAGCTGAGAAACACTCATCTATGATTTTCTCCTCAATCCAGCTGCTGTTGTTACATGACAGTTTGTTACAGGAATGTTCACATTACTATCGTTCTTTCCTTTCTTTCTTGATTCTTCTCGTATTCCAGTTGCAGAGTCCCATTGCCTTTTAGTATGACAAGTGACCCCCCTTTTTTTTTTCCCCCTTGCTAATCAGTATGAGGAGTGACCCGTTTCTTTTTCCTTCTTCTCATATTTCCCCTTCTTCATACATCTGACTTTATTGACAGAACTGCAATCACCCCTGATATTGAGAACTGCAATTTCAATGGACAGATTGCTATTGTCGCTAAATAATGAAGAGTAAATCCTCCTTTGTTAGCACTGGGAGTCTCCCCTTTTGCATAGTATACTCCAGCCTTTACGTGTAATGAAGTAGACAATAAAACAAATCCGCCAGATAATCTCTTCCTTATTCACTTCTGACTGTCTCCCCTTGTTGAGCTTATGTTTTCTTCTCAGTTTGCTTCTTCCGGTACTCATGTAGTTTACCCAATTGGTATTTTTCCGCTGCTCTTCCTGGTTTAGAAGTTCCGTTGTTCTTCCTCTTTTGACAACTTCCTGCTAAAGAGACTGCTAATAGGATTGCTACTCCAGCAGAAGATCCCTTCTCTGTATGAGGGAGTTCAGGTCGGAAGAAGAAATGCCCAATGGATTTTTTTTGGTCTTTTCACTGTATAAGAAGACATCAAAAAGACATCAACTGATTATAATCTTCTCAACAGTCCGTACCCCGCTACCCCGCTACCCCGCTACCCCGCTACCCCTCTTACCCGTCCCACCCCTCCTTACTTCCCTGTGCTGCTGACGCTCTTCAGAACCGCCAGCCCAACGCCGACAAGCACAATTCCTAAAGACACAGTGTAGAAGTTTCTGTGCTGGCGGACGGTTTCCCGAACGGGGTTTTGTGTTTCCGTTCGGCTTCCGTTTTCGGCTGCTTTGGCCGCTTTCACCGCATTTGCCGCTCTGGACACGGAACGGAACCCACCGGAGGTTTCCGCTTTCCCCATTTCCGCTTCCGCTTCCGCTTCCGATTTCGTTTCCGGTTCCGATTCCGCTGCATCCGTAACGGCAACGCTGTCGGAATCTCCTTCCGACCTCAGCGCTTGCCGCCGTTCCGCCATCTTTTCCGTTTTTCCAACATCCCGAAACATATTTGCCGACATTTCCGTCTGCCGGGCTAACTGAGCCGCCCGTTCCGCCGCCTCGGCTTCCGCTGCCGCCAGTTTCGCTTCCGTCTCCCGCAGTTTTTCGGCCAGTCCTGCCATTCCGGCCCGCTGGGCGGCCGCCTCGGCATCCGCTTCGGCTAATTTCTGTTCCAGCCGGCGAATTTGCTCCGCCGCCTGCTCCGCCGCC
>JAKTWI010000437.1:0-19849 GCA_030561065.1 Sporopachydermia cereana | reverse complement strand
ACCCCTCCCCCTCCTACCCCTACTAACACCTTCCAGACCTCCAGGCAACTCCAAACACAAGCCCCAAAATGATGCTGCGCGTAATTTGCGCCCCGCCTGCCGCCGGCCAGCCACAAGCCCAATACGTCTTTTCCTTCACTTTCCGCCCGGCAATGACGGCGCTAAAAGACGCCATCCACAATGCCATCGCCCGCCGCAAAACCGCCAACGCCTCCCCCGCCCCCACCCCCGCTACCACCAACCCCTCCCCCTCCAACCCCTCCCCCTCCCCCACTCCCGACCCCGCCGACCTTTCCGCCGCCCTCAGCGACAAACAACTCCTCCAGAGCCACGAAATCCAGCAAGAACTCCTCCGCAAGGACAAAAACCTCTACCGTATTTTTCAGGACACGGTGATCGGCTCCACAAACGGCCTCCCGTCCGCCACAATATCCGCCGAAGAGTTCTGGTCCACCCGCATCCATTTGCTCCGCGCATATGCCGCCGCCCACTACCAGCAAAAGGGCCGCTCAAATGTACTGAGCACTATAAAACCGGTTGCGTCCAGCGACAACCAGGTAAACGTGTCCGTATCGCGGGAGAAGATCCACTCTATTTTCTCCCTGTATCCGGTAGTGCGGACGGCATACGACGAGAATGTACCGAAGCTGTCGGAAGCGGAGTTCTGGTCCCGCTTTTTCAACTCTAAACTGTTCCGCAAGCTGCGGGGCGAGAAGATCCCCGCCAACACGAAGGGAGACCTGATATTGGACAAGTATCTTAACTATGACGAGAACTTCCAGTATCTCGGCGCGCGGACGGCCCGCGGGCCGAAGGGCGGGCCGAAGGGCGGCAAGTCGGAAGTGTTTATTAAGCCGACGGCGGTGCGGTCGGTGCTGAAGACAATAGACGTGGAGGCGAACTGCGAGGACAATCCCGAGCCGCACGGCAACCGGCCGGATGTGACTATGCAGGAGGGGAAAAACAAGGAGATGGTGGATGTGCTGCGGACGATGAACAAGCTCAGCGAGAAGGTGGTGTACGGATGGGATGCGGGGGCGGGGTACAGCGGGGTAGGAGGCGGGGTAGGAGGCGGGGCAGAGGGACCGGCAGACCCGGAAGAAGCAGAAGCCGAGGAACTGGTGCTGTCGGACCTGGAAGACGACAGCCGGCCGGAATACTCCCGGCTGGAACTGAAAAACCAACAGGAACCCGTGTTCGGCCCGGCATCGGCACTGGCGCACGACGACCCGAAGTTGGTGAAGCGGCTGAAAGTGTCGGAGTTTTATGCCGGCACATGCGGCTATTTCGGCACGGAGCCGGCGCGGCCGGACGTCGGCGCGGAAGCGGAAGCCGAGGCGGAAGCGGAAGCGGAAGCGGATCGGGTGACGGGCCGCCCGCGGGAGCTGCCGGCGCTAAAATGGCGGCCCCGCATTGATTTGCAGGATGTGGTGGCGCCGCACCGCCGGCCGTACATTGCGCGGGCGGCAAAGGAGATTGTGGACTCGGTGCGGATGAACGCCAAGGAGGCGAAGCAGTGCTGGAAGGGCGGCTTGGCGGGGCAGAGCGGGGTAGGTGGGGGCGGGGTAGGTGGGGTAAGCGGGGTAGGCGGGGTAAGTGGGGTAGGCGGAGCGGGGTATGCCGGGTACGGCGGGAGCGTCGGAACTGCCGGGGCCATCGACGACTCGGCCGCCATGCGGGACATCCACCTGCCGGAGGATTTGTACCAGCAGCTGCATATGTGCCACTCCACCTCGGTGGAGTTTTTGCGGCATTTTTGGGCCAACTTCGGCTCGGGAGACGCGGCACAGGTGCCGACGCTGCGGCGGCTGGCCACATCGCTGCAGAAATGTGTGGAGCGGGTGGACGCCGTTTGTGGTGCCGTGCCGGCGGACGAGATTGTGAACCCGACGGCGCACCGCAAACACAACCACCCGGCCATTACTTTGCGGTCTGTGGCGGCGGGGACGATGCAGCCGCTGGTGGAGTCGCTGCGGGCGGCATTGGCGGCGTATGAGGGGGCCGTGGCGGCGGAGGAGGCGGAGGGTGGGGGTGGGGGCGGGGGCGGGGTAGGCGGTGGCGGGGTAGGCGGGGTAGGCGGGGAGAAAGTGGGGGAGAAGGCGGGGGGAGTTGCAGCGGCGTCGTAAGGGGAAAGTGGGGGATGTGGGGTAAGTGGGGTATGCGGGGTAAGGTAAGAAATGGGTTGATTGAGTCTCGGTCTGCCCCCTCTGTGTTTTTCGGATGTGTTCCGATCTATGCCGATCTGTTCCGATCTGTTCCGATCTGCTCCGCTTTGTATCCCGCTGCTTCCGATGACTCGGAAGGGTCTCTTTTGAGTATCCCCTCGACCCCCTTCTTGCATTTCTCTGCATATTCCTGCATTCTGCTACCCTTCTCTCTTCTGCAATCCTTCCGCTTCTTTCTGAACTTCTTGCTGCCCCTTACTGCATCTTTCCTGCATCTCAATGCATCTGTTCTTGCTTTTTCCCCTCTTGTCGTATCTTTGCTGCCCCGCATTGTTCCTGCTTCTCTCTGCATTACTTTGCATGTTCTTTCCGCTTCCGGTTCCGTTCTGCGGCTGTTGCGAGTCCCGCACTCGGCTTCGGCTTTTCGGAACTTCCGCTCCGGCTCTTCCGAACTTCGGCCCTTCCGATGCCCAGTCTTCCTTTCCGAACTCCGCTTGCCGCTCCTCCAAATTCCTCTTTCGGCTCATTTCGGCCGCCTGTTTTCCCTCATTGGGAAATCCAACCCCGAGCGGCCGTTGCCGACTGGCGGCCCATTGCCTATTAAGGCAAATACTCGGCGCTTTCTTCGACAGGCTCTGTAAGGTCCGGAAGAGGAAATGATAGCCGAATATGTCATTTCTTTGCCTATTTCGGTGGCTCCGCCGCCTCTACGGAAGTCCCTGCCTACTCTTTCTCTATTAACTCCCGCTGAGGCATTACACATTTAAGGGAAACAGACCATCAAATAAATATATTCTTCCTTGTCGTTTTTACCCCAAACTATCAAGAGAAAGCACATGTTACAGTAGTAGCTTTCTTCACAGACCTGTTCTTCCTGTTTGACCTGTATTGATGTGAATACCCAATTGACCACTCGGGATATGTGAGCTCAGTCCCTGAAGCTTCTCTTATTATGCCTTTTTCCTTTTAGTGAATATCTTGCTTTTCTGCCATTCTCGTTATGTTTTTATGTCTTTTAGAAAGAAATGCTCTCTAGTAAGTTCTCGATTTTAGCAACACTGAACTGAGTTATAATAGAAGAAGAGGCTGCGATAACTGGGAGATACTTGCACAATATATATATGTCTGCTTCTGCTGATTGCCACCATTAGCATTCTGCTTCTTCTTATAGAAAGAGAAGTTGTAGCCAAAGCGTGTAAGTAGGCACTTTTAGGGTATTTGGATATTCCGAAGTCTGGTACCTTCGGAATACTGAAGGGCAACGGTTGAACGGTTTTACTATCGGCTAAGTATGGAGAGAGAAGTGAGCCCTCACCAGGGTGAAGCTCATATAGTTCCCCCGTCTCTGGGTTGGTTATATTCTGCTTTCGTTAATTGGCTTCTTCCTACTTCATTCTCTTCTGGTTCCTTTGTCTTCTTTCTCCTTTAGTATGTTCTTTCTTGGTTATCGTCTTCTTTCTTCTTGAAGATTTCGAAACATTCAGCACTTCCTTTCTCCTTAGTCATTTTCTCTCTCCAATATCACCTCCTTTTTCCTTTTCCTTTCGTCTTCATTCTTCTTTGGTAAGTTCATTACCCCTGTTATCTTCATTCTCCTTTGGTATCTTTTTTTCCCTTCATTAGCTTCAATTTCTCAAAAAAAAAAAAAAAAAAAAAATTCTCCTCTTTCCTTCAGGACTTCCTTTCTCCTCAAACCTCTTCTTTCTCCTTTATTGCACACCCCTCCTCTAATATCCTCCTTATCCTTTATTTCCTTCTTCTCTTCTATTGCTCCCCTCCCTTTCAATGCTTCCTTCCCTCCATAACAGAAATGCTTCTTTCTCCTTAATTAGCTTCTTCCTCCTTAAATGGCTTCTTCCTCCTCAATTAACTTCTTCCTCTTCATTACTCACTTCCATCGTTTGTCTCCTCCTCACATATTATTAGCCGCCCTAAACTTATCCCACGCATTATTCAACGCTACAAACACAGCCTGACAAATCATCCGGTCCTCCGTGCTGGTTTCCGTAACGGAAATCTTATCGGGATGTGTCTTGGCGATGGCCTTCATATAGTGGACTTTCACTTTTTTATCCAGAATAAGTTCCGACATGGCAATATCCTTCCATCCGAGGGACGGCGGCATTACCGTTCCGAGGGAGGATAGCAGCGCCCGTAGGTTGTCTTCCTTCCCGTTTTTCCACTGGGCGATTTTCAGTTCCACCTGGTCGTAGAGGGTGAATTTCTCCTGTTCCAGTTGTTCCGCTTCTCGGGCCGCGTCTCGGATTTTGGCCACGGCAGCCGAGCCGGCAGAGCCGCCGGAGGCGGCGGAGGACGGGTCACGTGAGAGGTCACGTGCGGAAGTATTTCGGGCCGAGTTGTTCCGTTCCGACTTCCGTTCCGACTTCCGTTCCGAAACCCCCGCACCCCGCCCCGCACCCCGCCCCGCACTTTGCCCCGCCTTTCCCCTCCCCACCGCTGCCAAACACCGCTGCTTCCCCTCCAGCACCGCTTTACCTGCCCCGCCTTTCTCCAGCAGCAAATTATACGCGGCCAGCGCGTCGGCAAACCGGTCCAGAAACTCCAGCGCCTCCGCCTTCCGCTGCATCAGCTTCAGCCACAAAGTCTTCACGGACTTCCCGCCGTCCAGCGGAGCGGATAAGCCGACGGATTCGGCAAGCGCCAGCCCGCGTTCCGCGTCGGCCAGCGCGCTTTTGTAATCGCCGAGCTTGCCGTGGCACGTGGCGCGGTTCGACAGCGCCACAATCGCCAGCGGGTGGCGCGGGGGGAGTGTCTGGAGACAGGCGGAGTAGCAGGCGAGGGCGCGCGGGAAGTCGCCGGCGGCAAAGGCGGCGTTGCCCTCGGCACGGTGGGTGTCAAACAAGGTTTGAGTGGCGGCGGGGAGCGGCGGGGCAGCGGGGGCGGGGTTGGAGGGGGCGGGGGCGGGCTGAATGTCAAAGCCGTCTAATAGCGAAACTGCGGGGGCAGAGGCGGGGGCCGGAGGGGCGGACGGAGCCACGGAAGCGGAAGGAGCGGAAGTTTTCGGAGCGGCGGAAGTTGCCGGAGGGGCAGCCCCGCGCGGGGCAGGCCGATGGCGGCTGGGCCGCGTCGGAAGCTCCTCAGAAGCCCGGAAGCGGTCGCTAGTGCGGGGCAGCCCCTCCTTTGAACTGCCGGGCCGCGCGGGGCAAGCGGGGCGGGCGGGCCGCGGCGGCAGCACATCCGAGTCTTCCGAGCTCCGAGCGCCGTCGGAGTCTTCCGCACTGCCGTCCCGCGGGCGGTACTTTGCCTGGTTCCGCATCCATGCCGGCGTCCCATCCGAGGGGTGCGTCTTTTCCTGGTATTGTTCCACTACTTTGGACAAGTTTTTCCGGCCCTGCGACCACAGAAAGGATGCTTTTGAGATGAGTTGTTCCGAAAGTTCGGAAACCTTTTTGGCAATTTCTTCCGGGTCGACAACCGCTGAAGCGGAAGCAGAAGCGGAAGTGGCGGCGGGGTTCATCCATTTCGGGGATTGCGGGGTTCCGGTTCGGGAGGCGCGGGAGGAGTGGGACGGAGATGCGGGGCCGGCAGCGGGGGCGGGGGCGGGGGCGGGGTCGGTATGTTTGCGCCCGGCTTTGGCCCTTCTGTGTGCCTCCGACATGAGGAAGTCAATTGCCCCGCTCAAATCTGCGCCCGATTCGGTAGTGTCCAAAGCGTCGGCGGCCTGCTGCGGGGTAAAGCCCATATCCGTCAGTTCGGCGATGGCTTTGTCCCGCGGGGAGAGCCGGCGGGGTTGGGAATGCGGGGCAGGCGGGGTATGCGGGGTAGATGGGGCGCGCGCCGTTTGCGGGGTAGGCAGAGTTTGTGTCGGCTCCTGCGGCCCGGCAGCCGGCACGGGGGTGTCAAACACGGCAAACAGCTCGTCGAGATTCTGAGCGGAAGAGAGAGAGGACGCCGAAGTGGACGTCGGCGTTTCCGACGGCGGCTCGGCTCGGGAAGTCGGCAAGCCGATATCCGCCAACAGCGCCGGAGCGGAACCGGAACCGGAAGCGGATGCGGGGACGGGGGCGGTGGCGGGGCTGAGTTGAGACAGCAGGTCGGAAGCGGCCGGACTGCTGTCTTGCGGGGACGGAGCTCGGAACGCCGAGTCGAGCAAATCGAGGCCGCTCCAGTCGTTGGCCGGCGGGTTCCGAGCCGCCTGCCGCTGCTGTTCCGCCAGCGACAGTGTTGAGCGGGACGAGCCCCGCGAGCTCATTCCCGAGCTCTGCAGCAGTTCGGCAAATGCGTCGGGCTTTTTCGGCATAGTTTCCTATTTCGGAAGGAGGGGTGAGGGGTAGAGGGGTGGGGGATGGAGCGGCTTTGTGACCAATCAGGCGGCAAAGCGGGCCGAGCGCTGGGGCGGGCACTGAGGAGGGGGAGAGGCGATGGTGAACAAGCCTAGGGAACCGCCGGTAAATGCAAAGGGATGCCTCAGATGGTGACAGACAGATGCAGAGTAGTCGCCGAAAGAGGAAATTCAGCCGCTTTTTCTCTCCCGCTATGTGTCTTTCAATGCCGAGATCAAAAATGCAAATGCGGGGTTGTTGGGCGGGGCAGCGGGGCAATGGGGCAATGGGGTGGAGATGCAACGTTCAATGCAGGCTATTGCTGGCATGCCGTCCAACAGGGGCGATTTGAGTGGCAATGCAAACGGGATATTTCGGAGTTTTTGTCCGAAACCGTCTTTTATCCGAAACTGTGTTTGTGGCAGTACCGAACCCCCCGCAATGCCGAGCCAAAGTCCGCGGTTCCCGCCGGGCGGCAATCAAAACAATCCGTCCCGCGGGAAGCTGCCGAGCTGGCAGCCGCCCTGAAACGAGAGGAGACGTGATGTTCAAATGGGCAGACAGACCGGGTAAGTTATGGAGTGAGATGTGATGTGAGGGTCCAATTTGGTGGGGGGTGTTTCGCGAGATGTGGAGATTTCCTTACAGGCGGCATAAACAAATTTTTTCTTTGCTATGAGAAGGAGGGAAGGATAAGCGGGAAATGGAACAAAAGAGATCAAAATAGGGGCGACTTATTGCGGAAAAGCATACAAAGACGTGCCGCGGGTTTGGGAAAACGAATACGCTAAAGGAACGAAAGGAACCGAAGGAACCGAAGGAACCGAAGGAACCGAAGGAACGAAAGAAACATAAGGACTAAAGAAATAAGGAAGGAAAGAGCTGAAAGAATCAACTAGTCACTATGCATTTGATGTACACATTGGGGCCTGACGGCAAGCGGATATACACGCTGAAAAAAGTCACGGAGAGCGGGGAGATCACGAAAAGCGCACATCCGGCCCGGTTTTCGCCCGACGACAAGTACTCGAGACAGCGGGTGACACTGAAGAAGAGACACCACATGTTGTTGACGCAGCAACGTAAGTGATAGGAGGGAAGGGGAAAGGAGGGAAGGAGGGAAGGGGAAAGGAGGGAAGGAGGGAATGAGGGAAGGGGAAAGGAGGAAGGAGAGGAAGTAAGAACCTGAAACATGTGCTAACTGAAGTTATAGCCGAGGCGTAATGGGAGTCACAGATTGGATGATGGTATGGGATAGGTGGGGATAGGAAGCTGGAAGGGTGTGGAAGGGCGAGATAAGAGGGAAATTGAATTTGGAGAGAAGCTCTACTGATCCCTTTGGAGATCGCAGATTGTTCTCATTGCTGATAGCAGATTGGTCTCGTTGCCCAGTGGTAGATGGGAGGTTGGCCTTAATGCCGCTTGCAAGTCAGTTGAGGAGAGAGGGCAGAATGGTTGTTATTTACAGCCTCTCTTTTCTTTTTCTGCGATGAAGGTCATTCCCACTTCGGCAGCCCTTTCAATGAACCTCCATTTCACTATTGAGCGAATGAATGAAGACAGGGTTTGGTTATCTGGAAAGCATCAAGAGGTGAGCACACGTGTGTACTAATACGATCTTACAAGGCTTATGTGATACATTTGTCTACTGCTGTAAACATTGAATTGAAATAGCCTGGCCTTCAATCCCAATTCCAAATCCTGTTGCCCTTATGAATGAACACCTAAGATAATAAACCAAAGTCCGCTGTTCACAGTGGCTCATGCATGTTGCCGGTGGCTTTCAAATTGTACTCCACGTTCTTCTGGTATGTTTCCCACATTTGCGAAGTAATTTCCAGGTCAATGTTGTCCTTGTTGATCTCCTATGTGGGGCTGATGTTAGCATTGCCTTATCGCATCTTCAGGTCAGTTCTTACCGCTCTTACATACCTCCAGCGATCGGTTTATGATCAGAATGGACTCGTTCAGTCGCTCCTATCACCAAAGTCAGTATCTCGGCTTGAACAGAGTGTAGCTTCTATCCTGTCAATGCCGCCAGTACTCAACATACAACATTGTTGATGATACGCGCCAGAATGGCGTTCTGCACCTGTTCGTGCGGGTTTTCCATGGCGGCTGGCGGTGAGCTTTGGAGTGGCTTTTGCCAGCAATTTGTAAGGAGTGAAAGTAGACAATGGCGATTATTTGATATGTACGTCTGTAGACAGTTCAGTACAGCCAGAATGAGGTATTATGCCTTCTGTTTATCAATCGCGTTGTAAGTAAGCGATGTTTTGATTATGATGAGGACGGAAGGAGAATTGCGGAAATGATAACAGAGCTGAGCTTCCAGGCGAGGGGATGCCTTGGCTTAGGAGAGGTTTGATGGGGATTACTATTGTGATGATTAGTGAGTACATTATGTCTCTAACGATTTGATTAAGAGTGATTGAAGGTGAATATCTTTTTTTTTATTACTGTCAATGTGCCTAGATATCAGTAGTATGCGGGCTTGAAGCACATCCGCTTAGTCTTTCAGTGCTGTAAGCCACGTGACTAGATAGGATGTCTTCCTGCAGTTGTATGCAAGACATGCATACCCATATTTGATGAGCTTATCAGTAAAACACTTGCTCCAAGCCAGAGTGTGACTGTGAATTCTAGTCCCTTTTAGGAAGTGCTTTACATAGTAAACGCCAGTACGTGCTGACAACTACTGTGCGTACCCTACCCCGACTGTACTTTTCATACTGGCAAACATTCAAGCGAAAGTTTCATCCGCCCCGACGCACACGGAACCCCAGCACCGACGCACACTGGGGAAGAGTGCGAATACGATACAGTGGACTCCTACAGATTGGTGAAGATCATATACTCTTCTTGAGGTTAGTGTAATGAGAGCAAAGGGTTTGTTTGTGGAGGTGTGTGATTTGTTCAGTGGACGTCAAGGAAAATTCACATTCATCAATCATCAGACAAAATGGTATGTTGCTAAGAAGATTGGTGTGATTATCACGCGAGACGGAGGGTCAAGATACGGAATAGCCAAGGAAGGACAGGGAACGACAAGATCGACATTGAAAGTTATGGAGCTGTGGATATTCCCTTTTTGTGGGTGGGAAAGTGGAAGGAGGATGTTCAAAGAGGGTTCAGCAAATGGAGGGAATGGACGATGAGGAAGGAAGCTTTTGGGTCGACAATTCTGGTACTTGTCTGCTATACAACGGCAACAGTACAATCAACATATCAGCGGTGTTCAGTGATCGGTGTACAGTGTGGGCGATTCGGAGCCCATTACCGGAAATGCCCTTAAGATCTCAAATTGTCTCATTAGATCGCCAGTGTGTTATGACTATCTGATTGCAAAATACTAACCAGAGTTCAGAGTGACGCTATTACTATCCGCACCAGAAAGGTCATCAGCAACCCTCTGTTGGGCAGACGTCAGATGGTCATTGACGTTCTGCACCCCAACAGAGCCAACGTCTCCAAGGACGAACTCAGAGAGACTCTGGCCTCCACCTACAAGATTGAGAAGGACGCCGTCTCTGTCTTTGGTTTCAGAACCCAATTTGGTGGTGGAAAGTCCACTGGTTTCGGATTGATCTACAACTCCGTTGAGGACTTGAAGAAGTTTGAGCCTGCCTACCGTCTGGTCAGATACGGCCTGGCCCAGAAGGTTGAGAAGCCCTCTAGACAACAGAGAAAACAGAGAAAGAACCGTGACAAGAAGGTGCGGGGTACGGGCAAGCGACAGAGCAAGAGGAACAGAGATTAAGCATAATGTCGAGCTTGCGATATCACGTCAAAGGCCTGCTTTCTCTTGTTGGCTTTTTTCTGTGATGTTGGGTTGAGAGGAGACTTTGAGAATGCCCAGTTGTGTGGATAGATTCAGTACGGGTGGCTGCCTTTTCATTCTCCGCTTGGCTCTACCTGGTTTGATGGTCTCTGAAGGTGCTCATTTGTATGTGTACAAATTCAAAGAATTAATTATGACGTTTGTGCGTAGACTGAGGTGTTCCTGTGGAGATTGTAGATGTACTATGGAAGCGAGAGACGGCCAGTCAGTGTAACAGCATGCAGGTTGATGCAGCTCGGTTGGTATGAGGAAGGAATTCAACGCTACTGGCAACGTCATGGAATGCTCAGAAGGGTAGTTGGCAATATCAGTACTCTTTTTATAGCTATAGTTTACACTTAGCAATCAGTGATTGCTAAACGTATCAGATCCAATACTTTGCTATCTTGTTTCATTGTTCCCTCATGCATATGCACGCGTTTAAACTGAAAAGTCCGAGCAAACGTCTCGATTTCTGATACACATGGCAGCTCTTTGCTTTTTTAGAATAAACTTTGACAAGCAAATCACCTTCTACACTTATCTAATATCTTTCCAAGAGCTCCCAAACCTCCATTGAATATAATATCATCTCTCTGCTCTCTCTTTCATTTGCTAATGATCCCCTCCCCGAAAAGCTGCCTCGCACATCAAGTCTCATCTCGCAATTCCAACATCACGTCTCACCCCACACTACACCTCACGTCTCAACTTGAATTTCACGTCTCATCCTGCACCCCATCCTCGCGTCTCCTCCTGTTGCCCTCCATAGTTCAGCATCGTTTGGGGCAGCAATTAGAGGCCCATCAGGACGATCAACAACGACAAACAAACAGTTCAGAATACCTTATAGAGACTATTGAAGAAGCGGAACGGCGGTGGAAAAGCGGGATAGTATTTGCCAACAAGTTGACGTAATCTAAGAGGCAGTAACGCAACACATCTCTGTGGATCGAACTCCTCTACTAATTGCCTGCGGACACATCAAAGCCTCTCCATAATAAACATGTTTGGCAAGCTGTTTTACGGTATGTGGGGATAGCGGGGCTCGGGGTAATACTGCAAGGGCCGTCTGAGGATCACTGCGATTCTGCGGCTGTTGCAGACGATCATCATGTGGCTGTATTGTACCTTGTGCAGTAGTCAGTAGCTCAATTAGTACTAACAACCCCCTCTCCAGTGACGGTTCTGCTCATCAACTCGATAGCCATTCTGTCCGAAGACAGGTTTCTCAATCGAAGTGAGTGACGGTTGTGCTTGATATGGCTGGAAAGGGGATACGTAATGTACTCCTATCTGCCTAGCTCTGAGGTCTCAGACTCTAACATTGAACGAACTCTTCTCTTTTTCAAGTTGGATGGGGTACGAGCGCCAATACACCGTCATTTGTTCCTCAAGAGCAGTCAATCAAATCGCGGTTAGTGCATTTGATCTCTGCCACGCGAACGCTGCTGAGAGGTATGTGTTTGATATACTGAGGTTGCTCGTGGAAATGATTGGCTTCAGTTATGAGAATTTGGCTATGATTAGCTTTTGATTTTCTTGCACTTTTCTGTCTATTCCCTTTGTCAATTGAGCCAGATGTGTTGTTGGAATATGGATATGGAAGTCTATTCAGTTGGTACTGTTCCTGTGGTACTAACAAGCTGATACTGACAGTGCCGCTGATTGTCCTCAATACGCTGGTTATTCTCTATGAACTGGTGCTGGGTTGATAAGTACTATGGGTATTTCGAGAGTGTAGGAACAGAAAATGCAGGTGCCTGTTGGGGACAAACTTGGGACATACACAATTCTACTTTTCAGTGAAGTTGGATTACTTTGTATTATTAAGGGAAAGTGATGGATTATTTCGGCAGTTTGGCTCACTGGGAATATAATTGATGCTGAGTTGAATTATGAGCTGATTCGACTCACTGGAGCTTCCCTTTGCATCTCTTTCAATGTCTATAAGGTGAAAGAGGAAATGGAATGAAGCTTTTGATCTAAATGGACACTTGGAGGTGAGCAAGAATATGAAGATTCTGAGTGATTCTGACAAAACCTCTATATTGTAATGGACCTGATACGAAATAGAGTATCTAGCAGACTTTCTTCTAACTCAAATTCCCATCTGGTTGGTTTATGTCACTTGGAGAGGGCAAGGATAGGAATCAAATGAACTTACTGAACTGAGTGAAGTGAATGAGTTGAGGGATTGAGAGGAGATTATTTCATGCGCTCAGAAATTGTAGCAGAACGAAATGAAGAATTGAGGTGGAGTGAAATCTGATTGAGGATTCAGAAGGAACTTTGCGACATTCAGAGAAGGAACTTAGATGCCTTCCCCAGCTCGCCTGATTTGGAGACTGAATGCTTCGTTGCCGATAGTTTACTATACGCTGGTTGCTGTTGTTTTCTTCTAAATTTATTGTCTTTGCTTTTTTCTTGCTCGAATATCACTTTTCAAAGAAGCTGCTCTAACTGTGCATCTCTGATGCATTGCTGCAGTTAGGGTTGTTGCCATTATATCGGTTCAACTCCCTCCTTTTGAATGTTTTGCATTCAGTTTCTGGCCTCTTCTTGACATCATTCCATTCACCCTTTCATCTCGTTCATCTCCTTTGCCTCATTGGCTCACTCAGTCATCCTACTTATCCATTGAGTCTTACCTACAACCTCTCATCAATTTTAATCATCTCACACATCTCACTCATTCCAGTCATTTGATCTTGAGGACAACTGCAATATCATTCATTCAATCAAGGAGTTGAACCATGTGTTCCATTTTCTCCCATTCATTCTGTCTGTATCAATATCACATTAATCTTCCACTCAGTCTCTCCATCCTTTTATTCACCAACAGATCATTCATTTGGTCTCTCCTACCATCTCAATCAACTTCCTCCAAAAGCTCTCCTTTCAACTCCCTACATCCCTTCGACTACTCTCCCTTTTTCATAATCCATTCTATAATCGTTCAAACAGACCATCGTACAAATTAATCCGTGTTTTATAACCATATACCTACCCTGAAAAATCACATACAGAATCTGACAGAAACCACAGTGGACTTCCCAGCCATGAAATAAGAAGAAAAGAAGAAGAAAGATTAAAGAGAATTCCATGGAATTAACACATCCGGAAGCCACCAGAGAAAGAATTGAGACTCCAAAAGAGTATCAAGTCAGCGAAATCATCACAGAGAGGGCATAAAGGAGTAACACGCTGTGGAGAAAGGCGGCCAAGGCAGAAAATCAGCGTGTTGCTTCCCCTTCAACTTCCGGATCCACATCCGCATCCGTCGATTTAATTAGCAGCCGGAATTCCTTCATCGGCATCCGCCTCGGCTTTCGGCATTCGGACCGAACTTCGGGTCTCACTTTAACCTTTGCGTCTCATCAGAGACTTCACGTCTCACTTCAGCACTCAGAACATCACATCTCACCTCAGCCTTCAGGTCTCACCTCAGACTTCGGGTCTCATCCTCGGCCTTCGGTCTTCGGCTCTCGGCCTCCGCTTCCTCTTCCGCTCCCGCTTCCGCTTCCGCCTCGGCCTCGGCCTCGGCCTCCGCCCTCCCCTCAGCCTCCTCTTCCAGCACATTCTCCTTCAGCCACAACAACACACTCTCATAGCACAAAATAAACTGCCGCATCGTCTGCACCATCGCGATCCGCTGCCGCCGCAGCTCGTGCACCGTCTCAAACACGACATCCCGCTCGCCCCACACCTCGCTGCCGGCCAGCCCGCCCGGAGCGGCCCGCTGCCGCGCCAGCATGTCAATCACCGTGTCCACCACACACAGCGTGCCGGTCCGCCCGCAGCCGGCCGAGCAGTGCACCACTACGGGCCCTGGCGGCGGCCCGCCGGCCGCTTCCGCGTCCCGAGCCGCGTCCCGCACGGCTTCCGCTTTCAGCCGGCACAGCGCCAGCAGATCCGCCGGCGAGACGGTGGCGCCGAGGTCGGGCCACGCGTCGTAGTGCAGCTGCACAACGCGTTTGCGCCGCTCCGGCTGCGCCACCGCCGACAGCTCCAAAATGCGCCGCACCACTTTGGTGCCCGAGCCGCCCGGGAGGCTCAGCGGCGTTTCGGCGATTTGCCGAATACGGAGACTGCGGCCGGCCGTCTCGGCCCAATAATTGTGGCACTTCACAAAGCCGCCTTCCCGTTCCGCGGTTAAATTGAGTATAACCGCCGAGTTGTGGTTCCACACGACTTTCCAGAAGTCCTCCACTGTTTCCGGAAGCGGCCCCTGGGTGGCGATGTATTTGTGGGGCGAGCGGGCCGAGCCGATGTAGGAGGCGTTGATGTAGTCGTGGCCGGCGGGCGGGGAAGGCGGGGTGTGCGGGGCTGGAAGGGAGGAATGCGGGGTATGCGAGGCATGCGGGGTGATCTGCGGGGTAGCGTGCGGGGTATCGTGCGGGGTGGCGTTTGTGGCCTCCACTTTAACCCGTGTCGCGTCATAGGGGAAAATGTCCTTGTAGCGGTTTTTCGTGCCGAGCTCTACCCCGGCCGAAATCGTCACCAAATCTGCCCCGCCCCCACTTGCCCCACCTGCCCCACCTGCCCCACCTGCCCCACCTGCCCCACCTGCCCCGCCAAACGCCCGATCGCGGCTCAGCGCCGCCTGCAGCCGCAGCTTCTCCGTCTTCTCAATATCGTAAAACTGATCCGACAAATACCGCGCGGCACAGTGCGGCCCGTCGTCCACCGCCACCTTCCGCAGCCACAGCGGCAGCGCCGCCACCTGCCCCGCACTCAGCCCCACCCCCGCCACATCCACACACAAAGACAGGTCGGCATAGTGGTACTCCTCGGCCTGCCGCATGCTCTTCATCGCGCTCGGCACGGCATCCGCGCTCGGCTCGGGAAGACGGAAGCCGGAAAGGGTCGGGGTCATGGAGCTTTTCAGCCGCCGCGGCTCCGGCGGCATAAACACCGACTCGCCGACCGAAGTGTGCAGTGCCGGCAGCGTCCCCACTACCCCGCGCGGGGTAGTGTCGACGGGCCCGGGGGCTGCCCCGCATGCGGGACCTACCCCGCGCGGGGCACACGTTTCCAAAAGCGGGGACCCCGCTTTTTCGGCCGCCTGCAGTCCGCCGGCAAGCGCATACACGTTCCCCGTCCAGTCGCTGAAGTTGACAAACTTGAGCGCGGTAAAGTACAAAGCCGGCGGCACGGCGGCAGCGGAAGCGGAACTCTCGTCGTACAAAACCACCTCGGCGCTCGGGCCGGCGGCGTCAATCTCGGCCCGATCCGCTTCCGACAGCATCTCAAACACTTTGGCCAGATTGTACCCGGGCCGTTTCAGTAGTGTGGACGGAATGCATATGTTGACGGCGCCCCGGAGGCGGGCCGCGGTGTAGTTGCTGCAGGGCCGCACGTCCACAAGTATGGTTTTGTGCGGGGCGGCTTTCAGTTTGTCCTCCAGTTCGGTGAGGGGCAGCATCCGGACGGTGCGGGGTAATTCCAGGGCGGGCGGGGCACCCGAGAAGGCGGGTCCGCGGGGTCGGCGGAGGGTCGGGAGGGTCGGCAGGGTCGGCAGGGACGCCAGGCGGGCCGAGCGGACCGTTTCGGGGTTCGGGGCCGGCGGCTGGGCCGAGTTCGGGCCGACGGAAGTGCCGGCGGGGGTGGCGACGGCGGCGCCGGAAGCGGCGAAGCTCGGCAGGGCAAATTCGCGGAATGCGGGGTTGTGCGGGGTTGCCCCGCTTGGCTGCGGGGCTGCGGGGGACAGCGGGTGCGGGTGGGGGTGGGGCAGCGGCTGCGAGTCGCGTTTGGGGATGGCGAAGTAGCTGGTGGCGGCGGTGCCGCCGGGGGTGAGCAGCCGTCCGCCGGGGGTGAGAGACTCCACCGAGCAGGGGGAAGATATGGAGGTCATTGTGGGGTAATGAGGGGTAGAGGGGTAATGAAGGGGTAGAGGGGTAATGAGGGGTAGTGGGGTATGAGGGGGATGAGGGGTAATGCAGTTAGGAGCGGCAGTCAGAAAGCGGGAATGGAGAAGACGTCAGCGAATTTCTTCCGATTTCCCTCTTTTTGCCTGATTTGTTGGGCCGCTCAATCGCGCCCGAAATCGGCTTCAAATCCCCTTCACTCCTTTCTTTCCAGATATTCTCAGTCTTTCAAACTTTTCCGATTTCACGTTTTTGAGCTTCTTCGGTACGTTTCAGTCTTCTCAGTCAAAAGCACCCAGGCTTCTGCAGGCATCCGAAGCGACATTCGCTGATTTGCGAGTTCCCCTTCTGTTGGGGATTGGGAAGGCGGTTGAAGTTTGCAGGTTGTTGTTGATTAGATGATTGCTTCAACTGTTGAGTTGCTGATTTGCCGATTTGATGATTGCTGAACTGCTGATTTGTGCAATAAGTGAAATGCTGTGATTTGTTGATCGCCTCTTTTCCGTCTTTTCTCTGATTCTCTCTCAATTTACGACTTCCTTTTCGCCTCTTTTTCTTTTCTTTCCTTTCCTTTCCTAATCCTTTCCTAATCCTTTCCTAATCCTTTCCTGTTCCTATTCCTTTCTTCATAACATCTCCATACTCCGCCTTAATGTGCCATACAGAAGCGCAGAAATTCCTATCCTTACGTCTCTCCAAATCCTTCAAATTCTTTGCCTTTCCAATCATCAAATCCTCTTTTTCTTCCCTCCCAACAGGCGGCAAAGCAATGAAAACAACCCGCAACATCGCCAGGCGGCGTTTTCCAGGCTTTTCAGGCATTTTATTGGGACCGGCGGAACAATCGATCCGCCCGGCGGTCTAGGCCTGTGTGGCGGCTGCGTACGGATTAGGGTTTGGATTATTAGGGTAAGGTTGGAAATAGGGTTTGGTGTACGGAAGGGGGAGATGGGGGGGGTGAGAGATGAGAGGGGGTGGGCGGGAGATGGGGTGGGAGATGAGAGGAGGGAGAGAGAGAAGAAGGGGAAAAGAGAGGAGAGAAGAGTTGGTACTGTGTGATATGGTTAGTATGACTCTGTAGACTGCAATTGTGTGAACTGCAAATGTACGGCCTGAGAGGACCATCTTACACTGAAATACATGCATTCCCTCTTACTGCTGTGGTATCCTCCTCCTGCTGGCTCATGCAGCGAAGCCCTGCAGCTGTCATGCATACGCAAGCACCCGTCTGCTGTCGAGACTAGCGGCCCTTCCAGACCGCGCTAGCGCACAATGATATCATGCCACAGGATCTGTACGGAGAAGTGTACCTACACATGCAACGGCCAAAGACCGAGAATGCGATGGGATCTAGCGAGAAATGTGGAAGAGTTGCCGACAGTGGACTGAAACTGGAGAGTTCAGAGGCCGAAAAGGCAGTAAACAACGCGCCCAATTCGGGAAGTATGAGACATTTTTACCGCATTTTCACTGAGGCGTTAGCACGCCGAGCCATCTATTCCGAACCACCCGTTCCGAACTGTACCGAGTCATTCCCTGCTTTTTCCGAAAGGAGACTCGAAGGTCTGGCCCGGGGCTGCATCGAAAGTTCCCTTTGAGAGGACATCGCCATAGTGAAACATGTCTCAGTGGCATGCAGGGCTTTTAGACAGGTCTAATTATAGGAACTTTGAGGCTGCAAAGTGATGACAGCCTTGCGGGGATTTGAGGAATTGTGTGGTATGAAATGTATCGAAGAAGGAGGCTTGAAGTTGGTAGGCATATATCTCTAGTAGAGACCAGTAGAGATAAGAATGCCGGATGAATATATGTGAGAATAGGGTTTATCAAGCTGCCGTTGTATGCGGGGATTTTAGGTCAGTGCCTGAGAGCCATTCGCTCCGTTTATATCATCTGACGTACCGGAATTCTCTTCTCTTGATGAGTCTTTTTAGTACTCTTCACTCAATGGTTTATGGAGACTGACATATGGGCTGACGGGGCTGACATCGCGTCTCCTCATGTGACTGGCTGGTGATTATGTCATTTCCGTTTTTGGCCGAGATGGGTTCCCGATTCGGCAGTCTTCCGTGCAGACCCGTTGCCAGTCCGTACACGGGATTAATTGCCTCTTCTGCCGGCCAGACGCAACTCTAATCTGCAAACTCTAACCGGACATACCATGCAGGAATATGCACGTTCCGAGATGAGAGCATTCCCGATGAGATGAAAGTATGGTTCTGAGAGATGGAATCTCGTATTTTTCATGAATACTTGCAACTCAATAGACAGGGAATAAAACTGCCTAATCACATAGAAAGCCTTCTTTTTCACACTATTCTCTTAATCTGCTCCCAACAATAATTCCCCATTCTGCAGCGTTTATTTCCTTCTGCTATAATTAGCAACTAAGACGGACATTTCTATGCTGCATCTGTCTGTCTTAACTTCGAACTTCTAACTACCCCAGCTAATACTAAGGAAATCTCTCGAACTGGCTGGCCAGCGGTCCCAGCCTCACATCAACAGTGCATCTCACTTCCGTATCTTGGCTTGCTGTACCAGTCCGCTCTGTTCTTTTTATAGCTGTTCTCCCAGCCGCACAAGCACATCGCGTATGGAAAAGTCCCGACGCGCGGGTGTTTCATTGAGTCGCCTTGCTAGTGGGTTGTTTCATGGATGTTTGGTAGCGCGTTTGCTAGTCTAGAAGACGTTCGAGGCTGCAAAGCCGCAAAGAAAGCAATCAATGATTCACTTTTAGTTGCATATATTAGAAACTAGTTCATACAGTATGGGAGGGTATGAAATGCAGTTGGGTCGATGGGGGACTGGAATCCTGCAGGTGTATGCAGAGCAATGTGAGGTCATGCAAGTGTATGCACAGTTATGTAACTGGGGTATGTGTACGGAGTGAGGATCATTTGCCGAGTTAAGGTTCGCGGAGGGTCATGTGAAGGTGACATACTGATACCGGGGGCCATACAGGATTTTGAGTGGCCTTAAGCATGTGCAAACAGAAAAGCCACAACACCCTCAATCTCTCAACATTCATCACAAAACCTCCTCACTTTTATTATCAACACCGACACCAACGCCTTCTAACCGATCTTAGCACTTCGTTCTCTCAAGTTTCCGTACAGTTAGCGTTTCAATTTAGCCCTAACCGGCCTTCCGCAATCGGCAACCGTTGCACTTTAGGCCGGAATGTGTACGCAAGCATGTCATTCCCCGAAACTCATTTCGACTCATTTGGACCAGTCTGGCCCGGCCCGGCCGCGGCTGGACACATGAAACAGCGAGAAGGAATCCGAGAAGCAATTTGAGAGGAAAATCTCGAGAAATCACAAGTATAATGCAACGTTTGTTTCGCCAGCATGAATGTCTTTCGTACAGTCATGTAACCTCCAGCTGTACACACAGAGATTGAACTCGGATATACAGAAAAACCACTTTATAGCATCTAAAGCCCGAGTGTCGCGAAATACTACAATTCTTCGTATTCTCCCGAGGATCTCCATTCGTATACCGAAAACCTCCTCGGCACGTTTCACGGCTTGACAGGCTGTTCCGAAGCAGTCAAACCACCTGAAAACAGTCGTCGGAAAATTCCCTCATTCGGCCTTTTGGGCAAATGTCTCAAGTCTCATCTGAGAACTGACAATCTTTTGGGTATACTTGAATGACTGAAATGTGAGATGAAGTGTCTTATAGAGAACCTCAGAGGGCTTGTGA